>PVIC010047180.1:0-13977 GCA_004025085.1 Thryonomys swinderianus | reverse complement strand
TCTCACAGGAGAAACTATAAAATAGTTTGCTGTAGGCAGTATTGAAGCATTTCCAAGGAGAGCTTTTGTTTTCTTTACAATGGACAAGCTGTGTCTTATGAGGCACAGTCCACAGCCTGCTTAACTAGCTTTTCAGCATCATAAACACAAGGCTCCCTGGGTTAATTTTCTTCTGGGCCTCCCTGATCTGCCAGCTTCTCGTCTCTTTCTAAAACTGACGACGAGATGACTGATGATCCAACTGCGGGGCCACTTGTGGGATGCGTGACCTTTCCCGGAATCGAGTTAGAAATCCAGAGAACACGACGAAATCACCGTAAATTAGTAAAGGAAAAGAGTTCGACACCCACTGACCAGTTGAGCAGATAGATCATCGTCGTGTTCACTTAGCCCTAAAATCCCTTCAATGGATGTTCTTTCGATGAAAGACAAAATTAACTGCCTCACAAGAACCAAATCAAGGAGCCCAGGCAACGAGCTGGGAAGGTCTTTATGCGTGACGGGGCCACCGGACGAGCGGCAGTTTCACGTTTAATTGACCGTGGTGTGGAACTTCTGACTCCCCTCTTGGTTGGAATTGGGTCGCGTGGGCGGAGTGGCCGGCGGGGCGGGGCTGTGCCGGGAGAGGCTCCGCCGGCCGCCGGGCTCGTCTCCGGACGCGGACGGGCCGCCGAGGCTGCGCGCTGCTTCCCTGCGCAGTGATCGCGCGTCCCAGCTTCTGCGCCTACAGCTCCCTCCTGAGCTGCTGAGGAGGCCGCAGCCGCCGCGCCCAGCGAGTCGGAGGAGGGAACCGCGAGCCGCGTGTGCTTAAGTCCTGCGCTGCGCTCACCGGCCGGGTCTGGAATCCAGGGAGGCGGGGCCAGAAGACAGTGCGGCTAAGGAAGACCGCGTACGGGCTGGAGGGTTAGCTCAGCGGTTCCGGCGCCTGCCTCACAAGTGAAAGGTCCTGAGTTCGGTCCCCAGTAACCACATACAATGCTGGGCGTGGAGACTCACGCCCACCACCCATCAATACCACATACCACAGTGCGGGGCGTGGTGGCTCACGCCTGTCATCCCAGCACTCAGGAGGCAGAGGCAGGAGGATTGCTGAGTTCCTGGCTTGCCTGGGCTACACAGTGAGCTCAGGGCCAGCCTGAACTACAGAGCGAGACCCTGTCTCAAAAAAAAAAAAAAATACAACTTACTTGTTTCCAGGGATGTAATTTGTGGACTACGTGAGGTCTGTGGATTTTCCCAAGCAGGAGGCGGTGCACGCGTGATGTCACAGAGCCGTGTCTCCTGCAGCCCCGGGCCCCACGGACGAGCCCGAGCGCCCGGCACGAGGCACAGGCTGGCCTGGGTCGGACAGCGGTGACTGGAAGACGCCGTGTGGGTGTCTGTGGAGCTGTGAGCTGCTCCTTCCATTCATCACACTGTATGGTTGTGTTTTCAGCATCTTCAGCTCCCAGCATAATTTCTGTTCTTCAGGCAGAAGAATGTGCATCATAATTCACAGGCATTTGGTCTCGTCGTGGGAAAGCCATTTTCACAGCGTTCGGCGTGGAGCTGGCCAGGACGGGGACGGCCTCATCCCAGCAGTGGTGGCTGAGGCAGGAGGCTCTTAAATCCAAGCCCATGCTAGGAGTCTAGTCGCTTAGTGGGTTCCGGTCTCAAAATAGAAACTGTAAAAGTGGCTGGAGACGTAGCTCAGTACGGAGAGTCTAGGTTCAATCCCCGGTACTGGAAAAATAGAGTGAGTGGCTTCCCCGGAAACACAATAAACTCAGGACAGAATTTTTATGATCTCATTACCATTTTTAATAAGGGTTGAGCATTGATAAAATGAATGCTGTAATAAAAACAAAAACTGTAAAGGAAATGGTTCTTGAATATTAATTTCTCTCAATAAAACTCCCAAAATATGATTTTTAAAAAATAAGCAAATCTCAAGAGAGAAATAGAATAGAAAATACAGTAAGAGGAGCACACAATATTTTTAATTGAATGAGGAAACAGGAGTTTCTTTGAGGATGCAGTGGAAAATATAAAAGAAATAAATTATAAATTATATGAATATACATGAAATCATATACGATTAAAAGAAAAAGTACAGATACAAATAATATTAGAATAGTTGTTTAATAAATCCAAATGAGAAATAATACATGAAACTCCCATGCTGAAGAAAGACCTGCCCCCTCATGTTTCAAAAGCACCTTGTCAAGGCTATTCTCTTTGCATGGTCATTTACATACATGTATTCGTTCACGTGTTAATTGGTTTGATTAACACTTACTAGGAAATGATGCTTCAGGTAACTAAACGTATACAGCTCTGCAGAGCGTCGCTCCGGCGACCCCGGAAGGACCCTCCCGGCCCGGATTCCCCGCGCGGCCCCGTCCCCTCTGTGCTGCAGGATCGCCAGGCTCAGGGCTGGGGGCAGAGGCCATGAGAACACCTCATTTCATAAGCAATTTGATTCCATTTTCCTTCTTCAATGTATTATTTATATATGAAACATTTTCATTGAAATATTATTTCATCATGTTTATCAAAAATATCTCTGCCCACTGAGCATGATATTTTAGAGTATGCTTTAAAACTTATTTAAATTATGTGGGGTTGGAACAGCAAGAAAAACAGCTCAGAGACCTATACACACTATTGTTGTTGCTTTATTATTTTTCCTGTAATTTTTCAAGAATTAAAACACTTCAAGCTGAGGCTCTGCACTATGTCTCCCCTTAGTAAGGTTTCTGGTGTTGGTAATTAGTGTAGGCGGCTCTCAAGCGTGAAGGGCGGCTACCTGGCTTCCTCATGTCTCCGTTTGTCTAACCTGTGCTCACTCATGCCATGCAGAGGATAATTCATCGTGGGATAAACATTTTCATCTCCCATCATCAATACCCTTCAGGAGTGAATCCTCTGAGAATGTTCAGTTCATTCCTTCTCAATCTTTAGCTGGCACTGCCAGCTTCTTACTGCACACCAGTGACGAGAGGGAACCATATCGAAGGCACTTGCGTGAAGGCTTCCTCTCCGCCCGCCTCCTACATGTGCTGTGAAATTCTGTTGCATAAACATTTTCATACATACTTGAAAATCCCTGTACTTGCATGTGTTGAAAAACATTCCGAGACATGCTTACAAAGTGAATGAACGTATTTTAATGGTCTCGGGTATTCTTTTTATCGAAGCATGTGTCATTCCATTTCGTGATTTTTAAAAATATTACTTGGATACAAGTTTTTCTGTTTGGCAAAATAATGTTCTCTCTTCAAGAGGTCGTCACCGAGCAGGGCAGCGGAGCGGTGAGCAACCGGACAGAAACACCGACGGCCGCGCAGATCACTGAGGGGAGGCGGGCTGGCGGGCTGCCGGGCACCAAGCCCGGGGCTGGCAGGCACCAAGCCCGGGGCTGCCAGGGACCAAGCCCGGGGTGCCGGGGACGCGGTCCCTGCAGAGGGGCGAGGCGGGCTCATGTGAGCACGGAGGGTGGATGCAATGAAGGGAATTTTAATAATCACCAGCCGACAGAGCCACTGATTGGTCATGTGTATGGTAACTTGGAATGTGTTACAGTTACTCAGGAAAGAGATCAAAATGATCACTAAGTGGGAAAAATAGCATCTTATGTTTTATCTGCCCAGGTAAAGCTTCACCAAACTATGGATCACAGGAGAGAAAATAATGAAGTTAACTGAATAAGATGTAAAAATGCTTGGAGTTCAAAACAAGTTTTTCAACATAGAATTCTGATTTATTGAACATTAATTCATTTAACCACCATTTCCTGATAGGAGGGATACAAACACTGATTTGATATACTTAAAGAAATACAAGGACTATACATTAATATTTCAAAGAGTTTCAATCTGTGTTTGATATGACTGTTTTTTATAAAATTTTAGCTTAGAAAAAATATAAGGAAATAAAATTTGCCAAGAAAACTATTCTAAGAGTGAGATAAAATATAAGGTCTAAAATGAGCCATAATGCACTGACTCATACTAGTAATATAAAGTCAGAATAGTCACATAGACTGCAATTTGTACAAGTCGTAATTTTCTCGTAGAACAGACCATTCTAAGCCATTTGTATATTCTCTAAACCTATTGAGCTCTAAAAGCATTTGCTGTCTTCTTAAAATTTTCCGTGCTTTATTCGCTCTTCCTTCTCCTACGGGTTGAGGAGTGTAAGTGTCCGCGTCTCGCTGGGCCAGTGGAGACCAACAATGTGATGACCTTCATGCACCTAACAAGTTTTGTATTTTTTTTTTTTGTCCGATGAGTCTGTCTTTATTTAATTTACCAAAAAAAATATCAAAAGATGAAAAGGAAACTCCCTTTTGCCTATAGGTTGTCCATAAGCACCTATCTTAAATAGAAATGATCAAATACATTTAACAGAAATGCTGTGTTAACACTAAGCAAAGGTAAGCTGGAATTTCTATTTTAATTTCAGATAAATCAGGCTTCAAACAAGGGAAAAAATTACCTGCATAGAGAATTTTATGGCCGGGCGTGGTGGCTCATGCCTGTCATCCCAGCACTCGGGAGGCAGAGACAGGAGTATTGCTGAGTTCGAGGCTTGCCTGGACTACATAGTGAGCTGAGGGCCAGCCTGAACTACAAAGCGAGACCCTGTCTCAAAAAAAAAAAAAAAAAAAGAATTTTATGTAACGATAAAGTGGTCAATTCTCAAAGGGGACACCTATACACCCTTCATTATGAGTAAAACCACATTAATACAAATATTTTAACATTCTTTATCAGTAATTACTAGGTCAGGCAAAGAGAAACTAAAGATACATTTTACCTGAACAGCACTGTCAAACAACTTGATCTAATATTTATTCAAGGAGGGTAGAATATACTTCTTATATTACAAGGGACATTCAATAAAATAGATAATACTGTTATTCACAAAAAATATCCAAGTAAAGAAATTATATAAAGAATTACCCTAGAGAACAGTGAAATTGAACTGAAAGCCAGTATCATTAAATTGCTGAAAATCTCTAGTCCTCTGAAGATTTAATATATTTTTAGATCACACCTGAGTCAAAGAAGTCTCAAGAGAAATTTTAAAAAATATTTTGAATTAAGGAAAATGAAAATACAACATTTCAAATTGTTTGGAAAGCAGCAAGTAGCAAGCATGGTTTATAGATAAGTTTATATCATAAAATTAAGATATAAAAGCAATTAAAAAGAGCTATCTAAGCTTTTGTACTAGGACAATAAACAGCAAGAGAGAGTAATCAGAGTATCAGCAAGGTAATAATTATTCAATATTGGGGGAGAAATTAATTTACATTATGAATATTGTACAGAAAGCAAAATAAATAAAACCTTGTTTTCAAAAGAGACTGACAAAATTGAAAAGTTTCTATGTACTATGATAATTGAAAAAAGAGCAAGAAAATGACCACTACCAGAAATGAAAGAATGGTTATCCAATGGATAAAGGATAATCAAGGAATGCTATAGAAACATTATGCCACCAAATTTGATAACTTGAATGAAGTAGATCACTTCCTCAAAAGAGCCAAAGTACAAATCACTCAAAAGAGAAATAGCCTATTTACTTATATATCAGTTAAAATAATAGAATTAATAATTAAGAAATTTTCAAAAAGGAAATACCAGATCTAGCAATCTCTGGTGAGTTCACCAGTATTTAATAAAGACATGACAATTCTATACAACCTATTTCAAGAAATAGAAACAGAAGGAGGATAATTCCTTACTCAGTACGGTCAGTCTTGCCTTATTATCAAACACAAATAGAAGATAATAAAGAAAGGACGCTACAGACCAGACCAATATCTTCTCTTAAAATAGATACAAAATTTCCTAACACAGTGTGAGCAAATCGAATCCAACAATGCATAAACGAATTATACAGCATGACCAAGTGAGATTTATTCCCCCTATGCAAGGCTGGTTCAAGATTTGAAAACGAAATAATGTAATCCATCATATCAACAATGCAAAGAAGAAAAATTATACAATCTTACCAATTGACACAAAAAAACTCACATGATAAAGTAAAATGCCTATTTATGATAAACACTGGCAGACTAGAAGAGAGGGTCTTCAGCTCAGTAAAGAACATGTACAAAAAATTCTTCAGCTGACCTAACAGAAACTACAAGCTTTTCTTCTACAATTAGAGAAAAAGTAATTACTTCCCATCTACCGTCTCTTACTCAATATTATACTGTGCATAAGAAACAAAAAGGAAATAATGAATGTATAGATTAAGAAGGAAAAAAAGAGCATCCTTTGTAGAGGACACAATTGTTATGTGTAGAGTCTCAAACAATTGTTTCAGATATACTCTTGGAAGCAATAAGAAATTATAGCAAGGCTTTAGGATGCAAATTAATATACAAAACCCACTGTCTTCCTATATGTAACCAAGAGATAATTGGAATATGAATTTTTAAAGACCTCTTTATATTAATATACTACAAGAATAAAATACTAGAAATAAAGTTAACAAAATATGTACAGTATCCATGTGTGGAAATTTTCAGAACTTGTACATGTCATCAAAAAAACCATAACATCTAAATAACTGGAGAGACATTCCATGTTCATGGATTATAATGAATATTGTTAAGATGCAAATTTTTTCTAATCTTATCTGTACATTCAAAGCAATATTTACAAAAATACAAATGAAAACTTTCTACACGTTGATACACTTTGTTTTAAAGCACATCTTAAAGAAGCGAGCACAG
The DNA here is from genome assembly GCA_004025085.1 of Thryonomys swinderianus. NCBI lineage: Eukaryota > Metazoa > Chordata > Mammalia > Rodentia > Thryonomyidae > Thryonomys > Thryonomys swinderianus. The sequence continues at coordinate 7,244 of PVIC010047180.1, read as the reverse complement.
TAATTCTACACTTTGAAACTTCGGTGCACAACATTTTTACAAACTATAAAACGAACCAAGCAAATTAGTTTCATGTTTAGACTTGAGTCTTGTCTCCAAGATGTCTCATTATATAAGTGCAAGATCTGAAACATGCCCAAATCTGAAAGGCTTCCAGTCCCGAGCTTTTCAGATAAGGAATATTCATCTTGTTTCAGGTAAAAACAAACAAACAACTCATTGGAACAGGTAGAGTCCCACAAATACAGTTCATTGTTCTTTGATTAGAAACAAAAACAACTCATGGCAGAGAGGGAAGCTTTTACAGAAGAGAGACAGGAATAGTTTGACACCCATTTAAAGAAGCAGTGCTACACATAACCTTTTCACTTCATATAAAATCTCAAACTGGTTCATATACCTAAATATAGTATTATAAAAATTGTCAAGCTAGAAAATTTCTAGAAGAAGGCATAAGAAAATCGAGCTAACTTTGTATCTAGTGGTGAATTTTTAGATGTGATACCAAAAGCACAATCTAGGAAAAAAATAGCTATCTATTTTAATATTTAAAACATCTGTCCTGTGTAATATACTTCTTTTGTTCGTTTGCTTTTTTGAGACAGGGTCTTGCTGTGCAGTTCAGCTTGGCCCCGAGCTCACTGTGTGGCCCAGGCTGGCCTTGAGTTTACGGGGGGTCCGCCCAGCTCAGCCTCTCAAGGGCGTGCACCGCCATGTGCAGCTAAACACACTGTGGAAAGAATAAAAAGGAGATATACACTGGAGAATACATTATAGCATGTGGCTGGGATCGGTACTCAAAATACGTGAAACATTCTTAAAACTTAACAACAATAAACCAACAATGATTTAAAAATGGGTAAAACATTCTAAAAGAAACCCAAATAAGAGGGGATAGGAAGGATAAAAATAGTGAAAAGGTACTAGTGCCATTTGTCTCTTTAAACAATTATAAATTAAAATCATAATGAAGTACTTTTCCATTACTTAGGCTACTAGATGCTCTGTGAAAAGAAAAATCTGCGAAAACCAAAAGCTTGTGAAGTGGCGGAACACAAAGCACTTGCGCTCACTGATGTCGGGACGCAGCGCGGCCTGTGGAACGCAGCTCAGCGACCACCCACAGAGCCCCCGCCCGCGCCGCAGGGCTTCCTCCGCTCCCAGCATGCAGTGCGTCGCGCGTCCGGGCGGAGGGAGCAGTCCTGGGGGGCGGGTCTTCCTGGGGGGCGGGGCTCCCCAGACCCGGGAGCAGGACCAAGGGACTCTCAGGAACTTCACGATGGCAACATGACATGGACTAAGAAACTTACAGAAGATCCAGGATTTTTTTCTTTTTAACCGACCTCGTTGGCACACTTAGTACATACAGTAGGATCACATTTGGCATTGAGAATTTGTAGCTGTACGTGACACATCTTGATTCTCATTTTTTTATATGGGGGCAGGAGATAGGGAAAATGAAGACCCAATACTTTTGCACCTATGTATTGGAAAACTTGCACACACAAAACCTGCGTGTTGATGGCTGCCGTCCTCGCGAACGGAAAGGGGAAGCGACTGGCTGAATGGAGGAGCAAACTGCGGCATCTCGTCATTCCCGTTAGCCGGCTCCGGGCCGTGTCACCGCGGGAGGCCCGTGCCCTGTCGGCCGGTGCCGGCCTGCGAGCCCCCAGGCCGCGGGAGGGCCCGGGACGGAGGAAGCACAGGGAGGCGCAGGCGGCCTCGCGAGGCCCGCAGGGCAGGAGGGGCGCGGGTCTCCGTGCGAGCGCGCTCGGAGCGCGGCCCCAGCGACCTGCGTCTCCAGCCAAGCTCGGCGCCTCCGCGGCCACCGCGACCCAGAGCGTCATCGGCCCGGAGCTTCCGAGCGCGCTGAAGAGGCCGGACCATCGCGCGGTGCGTCCATGATGTGGAAAACTCTGCAGGGACAAGGAAGAATAAACAGGAGCCACCGAGCCACAGACGACCAGGGACAATGCTTGTGGAATGGAAACACATGTTAAATAACAGGCAATCTGAAAAGCCTACATATTTTGGGATTCAAATTATATTAAAATGTTCATCAAATATTCAGATTATACCCTGGGAAAGTCAAACGTTTAGACCAGAACACAGTGACCAGTCATTCGAAAGAGTTCTGCGGGGCGAGGGGGAGCCGAACAGACAAAATACAAGAGACCTCACAGAAAAGTAAAGTCACTGTGCGCAGCGCTCACGCTGGGGCGGGTCTTCCCGCTCGCCCCGCGCAGAAGCGTGTCAAGCTAACCTCGGCGTCACAAGCTCCAGGTCCAGTCACCTGTGAAAAAGCCCCACCGGCGACTGCGTGAGGCTCTGGGGACATCCGGGCACGGGCCCAGCGCCGCATCCGACCCCGCAGTTGTGTTTCCGTACACACAGACGCCTGAGTCTTCTCCAGAGTCCGTGTAGAACAGCACGGCAGGCCTTGCTTCACCGTGTCGTGCGTGTCAGTATCAAAAAATAACCCTTTAATACAGATAGGTACAATCTCTGTAAATACATAAATATAATTATGTCTGTGTACATTCATCTATATATATCAAGTGCGACCAAAATTATGATTATTCTAAAAATGCACGGTTAGTTGACCTGATTATGTTGACAATGCACACATTCAGCTGAAAAGATTCAGAGAGACCCAGAGAAGAGATTCGTGATAGAAGTCAAACCAGAGGAGAAAGATGAAAGGTGCAGCTGGCTGCGGCTGAGCCCGCGGAGCCGGATCCGAGCCGGGCCCGCCGCGAGCAGACCCGCCTGAGCGCCGGTCTCGGGCCGCGGGAGCCCGTGTCTGTCGGGCCGGCTGGGAGCGGGAGGCCGGAGGCTCCCTGCGCGAAACGCCAGCTCTCCGACTCTGCGGCGCTAGGTCCACTTTTAAATTTTTAAACTTTTAAAATTTTTTAGGCTGCACTTCTCAAGCCTTCTAGAGTATTTCTGTGGCAGAGAATCCCTTGCTCAGAGCCGCAGCTCTCACCAGGCCTGGGCGTTACAAGGACTGCAAGTGTCTAGAAGACGCTGGTGTCTGACCCCGCCACCGAGCTCACCCCAGGGCCGGTCTGGACGTGTGGCGCTCGGAGCCGCGGTTTTAAACAGTGTTTCAGGTGCTGCTAGGTGCAGAGGCTCTGGTTCGAACCCTGCTTGTTCACGAAGCCCTGGCGCCGACAGCCACGTCTTCAACACCTGGAGAATCACCCCAGACAGGTTCCGCCAGCGGGGCTGTCCGGGTTCTTAGGGACTAGCAAAGACCTACACCTTGCGATACAGATGTTCCAGGCAAACAAACAAAGAAAAGAAAGCGAAAACGACGCTACTAATATAACACAGAGTTCAAGGACAATATCGTTCAACAGGACAAAGACTTTTATTATGTGATGATGAAAGATGAAAGCTGAGAATAATCTATAGCCATAAAGTTTTATGCACCAAACAGTGTTCCAGACAAATCTATAATTGACTAAGAACACAGAGAAGACTGTGTAAAAAATAATTTATAGTGGTGGACAACATAATACCTTTTCCAAAATGTGGCAGGTCAAGCTGACAAAGAGAGCTAGCTGAGTAATATACTCAATGATTTTGTTGTTTATGTACACCTATAGATAGATATTTATGTTTTAGAAAGAGGATTTGCTTTTGTTCTAGGACATTTAAAATATGGATCAATATGTATTTACCAGGAAAAATGCATTATAAATCATGAAGCTATTTTGTAAAAATCTGTGGAGCATATTTGCAATAAAGTGGACATTACTTAGTAGAACAAAGCACAAGTGATATAAGACAAAGAACACATTATGGATGAATACAAACCATGACAGGGACTGAAAACAAAGATAGGTTTTAAAGCTTACTTATATGTATACCAGATAAACAATATTTTTCATGTTATGTGACTAATCTATGCTACAAAAATGTGAAAAATGCCTTTTTTACCTTATGGTACCCAGATAATTTCAAATTCTGATATATTGTATAAAACTTAATGATGATTGAGCAGCTATTCTTCAGAAAATATTTATACAGCAAAGTTAAAAGTATATGAAAAACATATATACACATTACCACCCTGAAGATTATGTACTAATGAAAATATATGTGGCTTATCCTTGGGTGCTGGGAAACACTGGGGAAATGCAACTATTATCGCTGATTAAAATTCTAGAAAATTATTCAGATAATAAAAATTTTTAAATAAAAATCAAGAACTGATATGTTAACTTGTGGAATTCTAAAACTACTTCTATTAAAATTAGGAATATGTCAGCGACACCCTTATGCCTAGCATTAGTATGAGTATGTGCTGTAAAAAATTAAATAGTGTATACATTGGATAGGCAATATAATTATAATTTGATTCCACTAAAAATGTCTAGAAACATTTTTGGATTAGAAAAATTGCAATGCTCCTTATAAAAATATAGACACAAACATGAGTACTTATTTTATGTACTAACAATAATTTTGTGGAAATATAAAGTGAAAAATTAACCTTTCAGAACAATTTTAAAAGTACTTTTAGTTAACTATGGTTAAACATTATAAATTCTCATTCAGGATGTAAAATTTCCACAACACAAAGATCTAATATATTCCTAGAAAGTCAACTTCTTACGGTTGTCAAACATTTATAAATTATATGAAATGTGATTAAACTTACTGGGAATGTTTAAATGTAGAATTAAAAAAAGAAAACATGTTGCCATTAATCTACCTTAAAATACTCTGCTTGGCTTCCAAAGCGTTTATCCCCTCGTTCTCGCCGCGTTCTGAGGCAGCGCCGGAAGTGCTTCCTCCTGAGTCTTGTCAGCTGCGTTTTCATGGTGGCTAAAACATACTGAACTGACCTAAGACATTTCTCTTTCACGGTTGCTGTTCCCTGGGGAAGAGTCGGAAGTCGTGCTGTGCCAGGGCCGGGAAGCAGGGTGGATGGGGACACGCTCTCATGTTTTTGACAATAAATTGCTATAAATGATGGATCAGTATGGGGTGACTAGCAAAAACTTTATTACAGGGGAATATATATTTTCTTCAATTGTCCTTGAACTACTCTTTCTTGTTTTGAACACATTGATTGCATTAGCTTTCAAAATGTCTTGTACTGTAATGTTTTTAAAAATTTAAACATTCACTGTAGTTTTCAATTTCTGTACATACTTAAAACTTTTAAACTCCTTACATCATAATGTATCAGCAAGATATTTTAAAATTGAGCATCTAACTTGTGATAATGATCAGAAATTATTTGAAAATTATAGTGAGGTCCACTTATAAAATACTGTAACTTATTGTACATCTACTTTGTTCCAAATGGTATGTTGAAATAAAATGACTTCCATTGTTAGAAACAAAACTCCTTAAGAAAGAATTACAGAGTTGTTTGGACTTGATAGTAATAGATGATTTCTAGCTAAGACATTATCGAATAGTGTGTCCATAACAAACAGAGAGCAAGAATGCATGAAATGTAAGAGGGTAGTGATGCTAAGGGATGGCTGTGCTCGGGTCAAGCCAGCATCTGAGCTACAACAGAAGAGACATTCTAATGCGACGGAGGAAGGTACAGAAATGTTTGCTGCACCAGGAGCACACCCCACGATTGGAGTTCTTCTCATTCACAGGCAGGGCTGAAAGGGCCGCGAGGCAAGGTGGCTGGAAGCACAGACCTGGAATGTGGGCAGAAGAAGTCAGAGACTTTCTGTGGAGCTGCGTGAGGGGAGGCGAGAAGAAACAGACAGCTGTCCCTCGTGCGGAGCACGGGCTCGCAGGGAGATGTGCCAGTGGGTGTGAGGACAGGCCCACGGCTGTGCACAAGGCGGCCGATGGCTGCAGCCCCGGCAACTGGGTGGGGACAACAGGCTAGACTAACACTGTCCAATACATTTCCAAAGGGCAGGAGCAAAAAGAATAATTTCAAATACGTGTTTTGGGATAATAAAAGATAAAATGCTGTTCTTATGGAAATTTGGAAAATTATGAAACCAGTGGACAACCAGTCAAAAAGGCAGTGCTAGTATTTGTTGGGAGAAGAATATTTTAGAAGTACGGAAATTTAAAAATTGAATTTTTGAAGAAAAATCTTCAGTAGTTGAACCATGCTTGAGTTAAGACTCATTGATAACAATATTCTTTAATAGACCCTGCTAGGAATATACTCGAAGGAATTGAAAGAATCATATTGTAAAGACATATGTACACCCATGTTCATAGCAGCTCAGTCTGTGATAGCCCAATCTTGGAAACAACCCAGATGCCCATCGACTGGAGACTGGAGAAAGAAGATGTGGGTTTATAATTAAATGGAGTATTACTCTGCCGTAAAGGACAACAAGCTTCATTCATTTATGTGCAAATGGACACACCTTGAGGACACACTAGGAAGTGAAATAAACAGATCAAAGATATGAAAATACCATCTTTTCTCTGGTATGAAAACCTGCAGATGAAAATGAGTTCTAGAATGTATGATAGATTTTGTGAAATAGGAAATAGTCAAAGGGAATGTGGTAGAGGAAAATAATCAGGGGAAAATTAAATATGATCTGGAAAGTAAAAGAAAGAACTTGTATATAGGGGGGTGGGGGTGTGTGGGGTGGGTAGGGATATGGGTAAAAATGAGAATTAATGTCATATACTGGTACAAATTCCCCAATGCTGAGCGTGATTGTGAGCTGTATATAAAATATACCAATAAAGAATTCAATTTAAAAAGATTATTTAATAGAACTATACCAGATCCAGCAATTTCTTTACCTTGATGAGATACCTGCATTTCCATGTTCATTGCAGCTTCATTTGCTGTAGCTAAAACATGAAAGCAAAGTAAATATCTGTCAATGGAAGAATGCATAGAGATCTGGTGAATATGGGAAGACATTATGCTAAATCAAATAAGCAAACACAAAAAGGAAAATACTACATGACCTCACTTACTGTAAAATCTAAAAAAAAATGTTTAATACACAAAGGGGAGAACCTTGGTTGTGAGGTAGGAAAGCAATGTAAGTTACAAGATTCAAATTTCTAATTGTGCAGGTTAAACAAGCCTAAAAATCTAATGTACAGCAGGAGGACTATCACTATTTAAGTGTGAGGTGACCATCGAAGACTCAGGTGTTGAGGATTTGATCTCCAATATAGTAATAGTCAGAATTAAACCATTAATGAGCCCATTGCCAAATGTGCTGCTAGGAGCTGGAGTCCTACTGCACGAAAGAGCTGCTGGGGCACCACCT
>PVIC010047179.1:0-13978 GCA_004025085.1 Thryonomys swinderianus | reverse complement strand
TGCGGTGTTGATTGTTGGTGGGCATGTCTCCATGCCCAGCATTATATGTGGTTACCGGGGATCGAACTCAGGACCTTGCGCTTGTGAGGCAGGTGCCGGAACCACTGAGCTAACCCTCTGGCCCTCCTTTCTGTTTTTTAACCCAGTTTAAGGAATACTGTGGCACTGATCCTGACTGAAACAGTGGGAGTCCCAACTTGCTCCCAAACTGTATTTACATCTAGAAATCAGCCACGCACAGGCATTTCTGAGGGTTGGTGGCCAATCATGTGGAAGTCCATCTTCATGTGCGGTGGTCCAGGCTAACAGCAGAAAGAATAATTCAGGGCCATATCGGTCTAGTAAGGCTGCCTACAACAGGGCAAAGTTCTCCACTGGATATCAGATTACTGTGGAACATTGAGATTTAAGACTACAGCCCAGCTCGGGGGTGGGGCTGCTGTGGGAGGTGGCGGTCCCAGTGCACACGGCGTGGGAGAACCCTGAGCTGATGGGAGCGGGGCCACTCATGGGGCAGGAAGCATTTTGAAGAGCGGATGAAAATCTCTGGCTTCAGGGGGAGGGAAATTCTGGTCTAGTGGTGCTGTTACTCATGAGACCCGCATCACACATGTATTAAGTTTGTAGTGAACATTCGGCCCCAAAGTACAACCAGTAACAGTTGCTGTAACTGCACCTGGACCTGACCCCTGTGGGCAGATGCTGTACACTCCTAGTGGCTCTTTCTGTTTTCTTTGCTTGAATTGAAAAAAATTAATCAAAAGCAGCTAACCCAGATGTTAATTGATGGTGATATTTTACTGAAAGTGTGAAGTTGGGAGGAAAAGAGGACCTTTATCATTTGTGGATAGATGTGTGAAGTGATCAATTATTTTAGTCCAGTGCAAAGGTGGCCTGTTGAAAATTACACTAAAAATGTCTTCTTGGATTGCAGAACTATTTTTTGTTTGGAAAATAATGTATCTGTTCCAGCAAAAAAATGTTCTATATTTTTCTTGATCAGTGTTTAACTTCCTTAATCATGTGTGAGAAGGGTCCTGTGTATTTCAGATGTCATCTTTTTCTGGGGTTAGATCTTGGTTCTGGGCTCGTGCCTCCCCCCTCATGTATACTTGACAGAAGGGGCAGCAGCTCATTTGTATGAGTTAGTATTGTGTTTTTTCTATTCAGTGCCATTTTTTTGTATAATAACATCAAACTGACTTTCCCTCGCTGGTAGCATTTCAGCTTTCTTCCCAGAGCCAGGATGACATCTTGTTTACCTGGTGACAGAAGCTCAGGCCTTTCCCTGGGCAGTACGATTAGCAGTGTCCTTAGCTGCACCAGGGTGCTGGTTTGTGCCAGAGATCCTCACCTGAGTTGTCTTCTTACCCTATCTGCTTTCCTCCTAAATTTGATATTCAAGTCTCAGACTATCTGTCCTTTAAGTTCATAAGACTTTTTACTATTATCAGAACTCCTGAAATTCTGTCCCCAAATTTTCAGCCAAGCAGGTGGGTTTGGACAACCTTCACAAACTGAGGGTGATGGGGTGACCTGCTCGAAGTCACTGAACTAAGGCAGGGTGGGCTGGATGCCAAGCCTAGGGCCCCTGGGATCTGCTCTTGACCTGGGAACCACCTGGGCTGTAGCCATAGCTCAGAAAAGAAAGAATAACATTTCCTAATTGTCTTCCAGTCCTAGTGATGTCTGGAGCAGGGTAACAATTGATAAATATTAAGCATATTAGTGAATGAAGCACAAAAAGCTGACATTAAAATCTTTGGTCTTGGGCTGAAGATTTAGCTCAGTGGTTCCTGCACCTGCTTAGCAAGCACAAGGTTCCTGGTTCGATCCCAGAAACCACATACAACAATACTGGGCATGGTGACTCACATCCACCAGCAAACAGCACTACATACCATAGTGCCGGGCATGGTGGCTCACACCTGGACTCCCAGCACTCAGGAGGCCGAGGCAGGAGTATTGCTGAGTTTGAGGGTTGCCTGGGCTACACAGTGAGCTCAGGGCCAGCCTGAACTACAAAGCAGTGCTCAGTATTATTTGGCTCGATTGAAGAGGTGTGTTGAGAAGCACCGTTTAGACGTCCAGACTTCAGTCCTCCACCTGAGGCCAGGCTCGTCCTGGCTGTGGGACATTTGCCATTATCACCTGAGCTTCATGCTTCTTGCTTCACATGAGGGAACCTGAGAAAGAGCACGGCTTTTCGGAATTCTTCCAGAATCTCTAATAGCAGCAGCCTCCCTTGAATTTCCCAGTGAGACACAACCCGTCTCGTTGCTGGCAAAGGTGCATCATGGCCTTTGAAGCTGGCAGGATGTCCTGGAGCTGCTGTGGAGCCAGTCTTGAGCATCCCAGGCTCAGGAAATAAGAAGAATCAGTGAATACAGCTGAGCTCTGCTCCCGGTGGACTGCTGCCTCAACAGCACATTCCAGTTTCTTTTGTGGGAAATCCAGAATCCAGCCCAGGTCCCAGAGGCTGCTCAAGCTCTGTGCTCTTCCCTGAGCAGGCTGATCACAGTGGAGGGTCTACGTGGGGATGTGAATTTAATCTGTGTACTTCCAGGGTAGTTATTAAGGTCAGTAAGGTAGTGCACTTTGGTTTCTGGCTCTCTGGCTTACTTTTTACCCCTTTCTTCATCTCTCTCTCACTCTTGTGGTGTGGTGATTTTCTGTACTGGTAAGCCTTGCTTTCTTTCTCTTTATTGTTTATCTGCTGTGGCTTTTTTTTTTTTTTTCCAAGACAGGGTCTTGCTTTGTAGTTCAGGTCGGCCCTGAACTCACTATGTAGTCCAGGCAAGGCTCGGACTCAGTAATCCTCCTGCCTCTGCCTCCCGAGTGCTGAGATTACAGGTGTGAGCCACCATGCCCGGCACTATGGTATGTGGTATTGATGGCTGGTGGGCGTGAGTCACCATGCCCAGCATTGCATGTGGTTACTGGGATTGAACTCAGGGCCTTGCGCTTGCGAAGCAGGCACCAGAACCACTGAGCTAAATCTCCAGCCCTCTGCTGTGTTTTTTTTGTGTTGTGGTTTCTCTAGGGCTCACATAAAACATAGCTATAAGAGTTTTTTAACCGAATAACACCTTACCTTCTGGTGCCTACAAATACTTCATGTTTTTATCCTCTCTTGACAATACTGCTCTTGTTGTGATAGTTTATACCTTTTTATATCACATATTCCTTAAGATGTCATTGCAACTCTATAATAGCTGTAACTCTTCTATACATAACTATAAGTAATTATATAAATATAGCTATTTCTGGCCATTTTGACTCGTAACATTCATACTAGGAATTTGAAGATTTACAAAACACCACCAGGGTAATGCTGTTCTTAGAAATGATTGTGTGTTTTTCTTTCTCAGTGAGTTGGTTTTTTTTGCATGTGTTTTTGTGACAGTATTTATTTCTCTTTTGCCTCTACTTGAAGTGCTGCATTAAGCATTTCTTGTCAGGTGATGAACCTTTCAGCTTTTGGTGTCTATGAAAGATTTGATTCTTCCTCTACCTGAAGGCCGAGCTCAGTGGACAGAGTAGTCTTTGCAAGAAGGCTTTTTATCTTTTAGCAGTTTGAAAGTGTTATTCTATTGTCTCCTGGCCTACAAGATTTCTGCAGAGAAATCTGGTAATCTATGAGGGATTCTCATGCACATCAGCTTTTTCCATACTTCTTTGACTTTTTAAAATTTCTCCTTAACTTTTGACCCTTTGGTTGTAATGTGCTCTTTCCTGAGCCTCTTGCAAAATTTGAACTCCATGGATCTTGATTTCAGTCTTTCCAAATTTGGGACACTTTTCATTCTGCATAAGGTAGTAAATTGTTGTGGAAAGGCAACCTAACTAATGAAACAAAATCTTTGTGAGCTGTAATTCTATGAGTATAAATATTCAAAACAAAGACTCCTATGACTTAATATTAAAACACAAACCCAAGCCACAAACCAGTAACTCATATCTGAGAGATGGGTGAAGAGCTTTTGTTGACAGACATCAGCAAGTTTATGAAGATGTGGCCAACACTTAACCTCAGGTAAACCACAATAACATGCTGCCTCACACGTGTGAATGTGGTCATTATCAAAAAATGAAAATAACTTCAACAACAGTACCTGGAGGCCTGGAGCCCTGTACCCTGTGGGACTACTGGGGTCTTTGCTGTTGCTGAAGGCAAAGGTAAGGGTCAAGTCTGGATATGCCCTTGGTGTTCTGCAGGTAGGAAGCTTGGCCTAATCATAGTGCCAATGGTACAATTATTTTTCCCAAACAGGATTGCTCCTGATGAAAATACACATTAGCATTTATTCCTTTCGATTACTGTGCCTTGCTTCAAACGCACACATCTCATCAATCTTGCTGCTTTCTGAAGCAGTTCTACAGTCCTGTTTACTGGGTGTTTCCCAGTGTTCTGCGGCAGTACCTAATGTCTATCTATCAAGGTCACTTTGCCATGAGGGAAGAGCCAGAAATCACATGGTTCCAGATCAGGTAAATAAGATGCAAAAACACCACAAAGTTTTTAGAGCCTGCCTTTACCTTGAATGACATCGGCCAGTAGCATCAATACCTCTTAGAGAATTTCAGAATTACTTCAGAAAATGGCAAGAACAATTGGATAAAGGTATTCAAACCCAGGGGTGGGAGTGGATTCTTCAGTGTGTTTTCATTGTAATAATTTTAAAAATGTAAATATTCACTGCACAGTTTGATCAGATATACAGATGGAATATTACTCATCCTTAAAAAGAGGGAAATCATGCATTGTGATAACATGAATGGGTGAGGAGGACATTATGTTAAGTGAAATAGGCCAGAGAAATATGGCACGCCCTAAATTTACCTATAGAATCTAAAAAATTCGAACTCACACAGACAGAAAGTAGAAGGAAAGTCATTAGGGCCAGGGAATGAGAGAAATGGAAATGTGTAGCGAAGTAAACAGATTTGTGGTTATAAGTTCGAGACACCTAATATACAACATAATGACAGTAGTTAATAATAATATACTGTGCATTTGAAATTATCTTGGAAGAGATCTTAAATGTTCTCATTACACACTCATCTAACTCCCTGAGGTGCTGCATACACTGATTATCTTGATTGTAAAATCATTCTTCAGTGTATAGGTATCTCAAATGTGGTATTGTATATTTTATATATGTAAAACTAATTGTTAACTATACTTCAGTAGAACTAAAAAAATAGAGCTAACTTATTAAAAACATGGTTATCATCTGGGGCTGTGGGAAAGAGAAATGTGGAATTGTTCAATGCTAGCATTTCAGTCATGAAAGAAGAAATATTTTAGATATTTGCTGTACAGTTGTACAAATAGTAAATATTATACTGCACAACTAAAATGTAAGTGAGCAGACCTCATTTTATATATTCTGAACTGTAATTGAAAAACTAAACTCTGCTCTTTTAGGATGAAAAAAAGGAGAGATAGAGTCTCAATAAGTAACCAGCAATGTAGACTATACTTTAGTAAAAAAAGATCTTTGATCCCTTAGGAGTCAATACTGAATTTCAGTACAGGAGACTGGGGTTTTGGGGCTACTGACTGTAAGCGTCTCCTTCTGCAAGGAGGGGAGCTGGGGATACGAACTGCGGACACAATGAGATTGACCAATAGCTTGGTTAGCTAATGGCAACTTTATTGGGCTGGAAACAGATTTTTATAGCAGTGAAAGAGTCATGAGGATGAGACAAGCATGAGAGAGGGGATGAGAAACCCCCTTGTACGTGACTGAAGTCACGGTTAACCTTTCTATCAGGAGGAGACAGCTCCATGAGTTTAAGAAAATATTTTAGCCTCAAGGACGTGTGAAACCAGGATAGCCTAGAGACATAGCTATCTAGGAACAGAAACTAGCAGAGCAGCCAAGGACAAAGACTGCATCATGTTGCCCTCAGGCGCAGGTGGTCTGGGAGCTGCTGGCCTTCATCCACCTGCGCCTGGAGGGACCTGGCTTTCCAGAGTCTGAGGCTCAGTGTGCGGGTTGTATGCTCCTGGCTCCCTCCACAATTGACCAACAAATTTTCATGTAAAATAGAGAAAAAATTACAACATAGAGACATGTAAGTTATATTTTGCATAACATCAATAACTGCTACTTGAGTACCTTCAATGTGTCAAATCCTTGCTAAAATTCTTAAATGGGCTACTTAATTTAGCCCTTACCAAAATATTATTAAAGTCAGCACCATTGCATCCATTTTATAGATATGAAAATAAAAGTTGAGACAGTTTAGACAATTTGTTCACACAAGGTAAATGATGGAAGTAAAATTCAAACCCATGCAGTAAAGCTTCAGAACCTGTTCGCCTTTGGACACTCAGGAGAATGCCAAGGAGCTTTCTTATGATCAGCAAAATCACACAGCAGCTTAAAAGCTGAAAGTGTTAATGTTCACTGACAACGTCTTCATGAGCACTTGAGGTAAAGGGAAGGGTAAGAGTCATCATGGAGGGTCACACTGTGCTCCCCCTACGTGGGTGCACTGCCCCTTCACCGCTGGAGTGTAGTGTGGTTCTGATATAGGGACCTAAAAACATATATTCCATTGGCTTAAATTTCCAGGGTAGAATTGGAAAAAGATTCCTAGTTTTCCACTGTTCTCTGTCAACTTCTGCATGTTTTATAGGCACTGAAGAACGTGGTCATTGATCACTTAGTCCCTTAGCAGTTGGTTACCCGGGCCAGAAAACGTCTCTTCAGAATGTGAGCAGCCTGTCTGCAGGCACCAGGACCAGAGGGCCCTCCCAGGACAGCCAGTCACTTCTGTTAAGTGTTCTGTGTTGGGATAGGTGGAATTAAACCCAGTATTGCCTGTTCCTAAATTTACTTACTAGGAAAAATTAATTTCAATCCTTTTAGAGATGACATATGGAGAAGAGTTACAGACACTTTATGTTGTGTTAGTAAAAGAAATTGTCAAGCTTGGGATGTAGCTCAGTGGTGCCAGAGCCTGCCTGGCAAGTGCAAGGTCATGAGTTTGATTCCCGATTCTGAAAGAAAAACCCACCAAAATTGCCCCCAACACTAAACAAAGAAGAAATTGTCCTTTTCTGCATTCTCTCTCTTTTCATTACTATATGGGGATTCCAATGTAAATTGTTACTCAACGCCATTCATTATTAAGATCAAGCCTTTCGGTTTTCTTCTAAACACTACATTAAGTTTCTTCCCCTATTGCATTTTATTCTTGTATTGTTTTACAAAGTCTTCTGTGACTTTCATAAAACTTAAATTCATAGTGTGCCAAATCATATGAGGTATAATTCAAGATCACATATTCAGGTGGCTTTTAAACATAATTCCTTTTCCTAGCATGTCTTCTCACTTGGAATTCTGAATTTTAATTTTTGTTTCTCACGCATAATTTCCCTTTAGACTATCTCCTTGTTTGGTCAGCTTAAGGAAGAACCTGACTATTTAGTAAATGCTTTTGAAAATGGATTCTTTGTTCATTCAAAGGGGATGAAGTGAAGTAGAATCTTCAGATCTAAAACTCTAAGAATTGTAGTCTTGGACTTCTTCCAGTGTCTCTTGGTTGTTAGCATTGGAAAAACCATTTGCTTGAATAATTTAGCATGTATGCTCCCAAGTGGGAGGTTAGGGCTTCTTTTTATTTCTTTAACTTTTAAATGAGGCTTTTCAAACATACATAAGTTCAGGTAGAATAACATAACAAAAACCCGGTATCAGAATCCAACTCTGAAAATTTTTGTTAACATTTCTCAGTTATTTTTTTATTTTTTATTTTTTGAGACAGGGTCTCACTTTGTAGTTCAGGCTGGCCATGAGCTCACTATGGTGCCCAGGCAAGCCGCCGCGAACTCAGCAATCCTCCTGTCTCTGCCTCCCGAGTGCTGGGATTACAGGCGTGAGCTACCATGTCCGGCATTGTGGTATGCGGTGTTGATTGTTGGTGGGCGTGAGTCTCCACGCCCTAGCATTATATGTGGTAACCTGGGATCGAACTCAGGACCTTGCGCTTGCGAGGCAGGCGCCAGAACCACTGAGCTAACCCTCCAGCCCTCTCAGTTATTTTTAAGCTTTCTTCTATCCTCATTGTTCCACCTAGAAACTTTTAACGTAAAACTCAGACAAAATGTAATTTTTTCTGTAAATAATTTTGTTTGCATGGAGCTCTTGTTAAACATTAAGTGCTGTGTGAGAAAAATCCTCAAGTGAACATGATAACCACAGTTGTCCCCAGATGGCTCACTTTGGGGGAGAACGGAGCTTCAGCTGGCTTCTACGTCTTCCCGACTCCGGGACACTTCATCTGGGGATTTTGTCACGCGCCCTAATGTCTGGTGCCTAGAGCTCCTCTTTAAAGTGAGGATTTAAAATGTCACTCAGGTCAGAGACACACTGGCTTATTATAGAGACAAACTACAAAAATAATGCAAATTTTCTTTATAAATCTCAAATGCAAAGTATTACAGTGCATTTTGTGGATACTTGAGCATTGTAAGTACCAAACAAATGAGCATGAGGGGGAAAAATATATATGCAAGAAAATAATTAAAGCTATTATCTATATGAAGCTGTGGGAAAAGTATTAAATAACTTTAAGAGTTTTTTCCATAGATATGGAACGGTAGCTCTTTAGATATAGTGGTACTTGTACATGTATTATGTGTAAATTATGCCTTTTCAGGATTTGATATGTTTTTTCAATAAAATGATCCTTATAATGTCATTTTCACACAGAAGTTTTATTGCTATGCAGTAAGAACAAAGAAAGCATTAAAAACATGGATTTGTTTTTGTTTTATTTTGTTTGGTTTTGTAGTCCTGGGGAGAGAACTGTGGTTTCTACCCAGCAAATTCTCTGCTGCTGGCTGAGCTGTGTTCTCAGCTGCCACAATCTGTTTCTCACAACACTTCGCCCTCGATGTCAGATGTGCCTGTCTGTGTTCTCACTCGTGTGCTCAGGCCATATTGCTGCCTGACGTGACCACTAAGGAGACCATCTCTCTGGACTCTGGTGGGTCATTAATTATTTTTCATAGTGACCAGAATAACTGTTCACTACTAAGCAATATTGCTTTGAATTGGTTCAACTTGGTTCAATGTGACAGAAATTGTGAGTTGTGTCTCTTTGGAGAGTGGTATTTTCATGGCTGTGAGGGATGAAAATACTAAAAATTGCACAAACGCTACCCTTTCAGAGCTAGCAGGTCCTTCAGGGCTTCTAGACAGCTAGGAGGTGGGGTTGGGCCTTCGTGCGCTCCTGAACTTCACACACAGGTGTGCTGGTCAGAGCACAACCCTTTCCCCGCTGTCTCTGCAGGGCTGTTCTTAGGCAGCGAGTGCAGGATCATGCTCCTTCGACAGGTACAGTCAATTGATTTCCACGTGGTGTGAGTCATGTTTGCTTTAATTGGTATGTAATCAAGGTCCATTCTACTAGAACAATGAGGATACTGCTTTGATCAATTGCTCTTCACTTTGCTGTGGCAGTTTGTGGATAGATCCTCAAAGGCGACATTATCTTGTTCGTCTAAAATTGAAAATTCTAGTTTATAGTCACACAGCAATGTTCTGACATTAAATCACACTCATTTAGAGAGGTCTAGTACTAACCTAGTCAGCACTTCATGCCTGCTTCTAACTCACTCTCATCAGAGGAAGGAATACGTGAAAAAATACTAACACCACTCAGTCAGGGAAAAGGCTGTTCCATTGGTAAGTGAATTTCTACCCAAGGTTGAATAATAGTGGTGAGAACTAAAGAGTAGATTACCAAGAGTAGACTTAATAGTAGGTTTCAGGGCACCATTTATAGATGAGACAAGTAATTTTCTACTTTCATTTATTTAAAAGTGGAATTTTACTTCCAGTTACATAATTCTAAAACCAAGCCAATTTATCAGTAGAGTGTGAAAGATACTTTGTCACATGCAGCTTACAAAGATGTGTTTTCTCTCTTTCATTTTACACAACTGAATAAAAGTAAACACATGGTACATAGTAGAGGAAACACTCATAACTTACATAGATGCTGCATATATCCAATGCTATTATCAGATTAAAGGATTTTAAATTTGAAAGAAATGTTAAAGTCTATGAACAGAATACCCTTACCTCACAAGTGAATAAAAAAGTGGTGGAGGGGCTGAGGATTTAGCTCAGTGGTTCTGGTTCCTGCCTAGTAAACACAAAGTCCCTGATTTGATCCCTGGTAACCACATAACAGTACCAGGTGTGGTGACTCACACTCACCAGCAACCAGTACCACACACCACAATGCCAGGCATGGTGGCTCATGCCTGTCCCAGCTCTTGGGAGGCAGAGGCAGGAGGATTGCTGAGTTTGAGCCTTGCCTGGGCTCTACAGTGAGCTCAAGGTCAACCTGAACTACAAAGTGAGACCCTATTAAAAAAAAAAAGTAGTTGAGAGAGCTTAAGGAAACTAACTTAATGATATAGTAAGAAAGACATCAATGATGTCTTCATGCAATTTCTGCAATAAAATTCATGAAGCTGTTTCTTATCAATTTTAAGTTGTTACTATTACAATATTTTGTTTGCTATATTTTGCATGCTTTAAGAAATCTGACATATTCTTGCAGGGCATGGTGGCTCACGCCTGTCATCCCAGCACTTGGGAGGCAGAGACAGGAGGATTTCTGAGTTCAAAGCTTGCCTGGGCTACATAGTGAGCTCAGGGCCAGCCTGAACTACAAAGTGAGACTCTGTCTCAAAAAAAAAAAATCTGACATATTCTCTAATCAGGAAAGTTAAATGCTATTACTTATTAATTTATCACATATTTATTTCTTCTGTATAAAATAATGTTCTAACTTTATGGAACTTACGAACTCTAGGAAATAAGATAAAAAAGATGAAAGCAGGTGATTATATTGTAGCAGGGTCAATGATAAGATGTAAGATCTTCATGTATTGCTTTGATTGCAAAGTAAGCACACATCATATCTGAACATGCTGGGGTGAGTCATACAATGTGCTCAACTAGAGGCTGAACCCAGAATTATTATTAATTTTTTAATTGAATTTTTATTGGTACATTTTATATACGTCTCATAATCACACATAACATTGGGGAATTTGTACCAATATATGACACAAGTTAATTCTTGTTTTTACTCATATCCCTGCCCACCCACACCTCCCCACCCCCTATATACATGCTCTTTTATTATCTTTCAGAATCATATTTATTCTTTCCCCTCATTACATTCCCTCACCAAATTTCCTTTGGAAATTTCCCATTCTACAAAAACTGTCATACTTTCCAGAGCTCATTTGCATCTATAGGTGCTCATATCAAAGAGAAGATCCGGTATTTGCCTATCTGTGATTATTTATTTCACTTATTAGTGTGTCCTCCAGGTGTATCCATTTGCACATAAATGAATGAATCTTGTCATTCTTTATGGCAGAATAATACTCTATTTTATTAAAAAACCCACATCTTCTTTATCCAGTCTCCAGTTGATGGGCATTTTGGATTTTTTCCAAGATTGAGCTATTACAAACTGAACTGCTATGAACAAGGCTGTACATATGACTTCCTGATGTGACTTTTAAAATTCCTTTGAGTATATTCCTAGCAGAGGGATAGCAGGGTCAAATGAGACCCCTAGTCCTAGTTTTCTGAGAAATCTCCACAATGGTTGCACAAGTCTACAATCCCACCAACAGTGGAGAAGGGTTCATTTGTCTCCACAGCCTTCCCAGCATTTATTGTTGGTTGATTTTGTAATAGCAGCCGTTCTTTGTGGAGTGAGATGAAATCTCAGTGTTGTTTTCATTTGCATCTCTCGAATGACCAGTGATGTTGAACATTTCTTCATATGCTCCTTAGCTGCTTTGACTTCTGCCTCTGAGAAGTGTCTGTTCATTTCAGATGACCATTTTTGAATTGTGAACCTAGAATTATTAATAGCTGTTTCCACAGGGAGGGAGGTCAGAAGTGTCTGTCACAGTTCAGGGCCAGAACATGGGATTAGGACTGTGAAAGCTCGGAGTTGGATGTGGCTGGTCTTGCTTGTAAAGATGTGCTATTGTTAGGAGCTTGATTTTGCTGAAGCTGAGTTTGTAAACACCTGGTGAATAACAAGAGACTTGAATAAAGAATGAAGCAGAGATTGGAAAATACTTAGACTTAAAAGTACAGGGAATAGAGAAAGGATCTTAAGTAGGAAATACAATGTTTACTCCCTTGGGAAGATGAAGAGGTATTTTTGTACGCAGGATAATAATCTGTTATATGATTTTCATACTTCAAATTGTGCAAATGTTACTACTTTCCTAAGACAGATTCTAGCATCCTTACAGTCTACGCTGCCAATGTTTCTTCCACCCCAACAGCAAATCACAGCTACGCAAGGACAGAACATTTCACACTAAGAAACCTGGTTGCTTGCTCCTTGAGATGATGCTTCTTTGAAGAGACACTGCTTGCCATGGACACTTCTCCACTTCCCTTTGCCCAGCTAGCATTTGCTCACTCTGAAAGCTTTGCCTGAGAAATCACACATTCTACTTTTGTCCAGTTTTTATCTAGTATGCATGTTTAACACCCTTCTCTCCATACTCTAGCTTTCATATCATTGTTGTCCTCTTGTATGGTTCCATTACGGTGTTTGTAGTCTTAAAAATTTGGTCATAAATAATATATATATTATATAATATCTATCAAATGTAATCAAAACAATACATGAAGAATATATATATATATATGAAGTATTGTATACAATTAAAATAATAAAATCAACACTTTGGAAAGAGAAGGGATTGCAGATTTATTTTTCTTCGTATTGGTTATGAATTCTGTTCAGCAAATGTTTGTTGAAGAAATGAAGGGGAACAATATAAACATGAGGTAGTGAGGCTAAGGGAAGGTGGGTACAGCTGTCATGCACAGCCTGACTCAGGGCGGACAGCAGAAGTAGCAGGAGCTCAGTAGACTCAAGAGTTGTGAAGGAAATAAAGCCAAGGACTTGGCTGGATGCGATATCCATGTGCAAGATGGTGGTCATGCATCAGGTGATCTTCGTGTTTCTGGCTCTTGCAATGAACTGATGTGAGGCCCTGAAATAGGAAGCCCAGATGCAGTGTACTTAGATGGAGTGAAGATGGAGAGTGCACCCTTAGGTGTGTTGCCTAAGGAACACGGTAGGAAAGTGGTAGGAATCTACAATTACAGGTGCACTCATGAGTGGCAACAGTTACATTCAGAGCTTTACAGAGTAATGTGATTATGAATATGAGTTGTGAGCTTGAGTGTGGCGAGGAAAGAACCAGTACTGACGATGCCAGAAAAGAGCAGAGAAATATTAGAAATGAAAACAGAGAAATATTAGAAATGAAAAACTCAATCATCGAATTAAAAATTAAGTCCATGCTTTTCATAGACTAGATCAAGAGGAAGAAAGAATATCAGGGCTTAAAGACAAGGTAGATGAATGATAATGCTCAGAAAGTAATAAAGAATCTATGGTCAGAACATAGAATTCTGGAGCATCGTTAAGACTAAAACAAAAGTTTTGTGTTGGCAAAGGGGAAGAAGTGGAACCAAATGAATAAAAAACTATTCAGTGACATAATAGCAGAAAAATTTTCAAAACTTGGAAATGCAATGGACATCCAGGCATGGAAGGCATTTAGAACCCTTGAGTAGGCATGACACAAAATGGCTTATTTTGTAAAATTACAGATAAAAACTGCAGTAGAGAAATACTAAGTCACAACGGCATCCCACCTGAAGAGCAGCATATTTCTCAGCAGAAACCCTGAAGTCAAGGAATGATGTACTGTAAGTTCAAATGAAATATCGAGCACCTAGATTCCTATGTCCAGCACATCTATGTGGGATAATAAGTTTTCCCATTGTTGGTATCTGGTGCACATGACCTAAAGGAGGAGAGATGTACTTTCACTCACAGTTCCTGAGGATTCAGTCCATGGTAAGCTGAATCCAAGGTAGAAACA
>PVIC010047178.1:0-13977 GCA_004025085.1 Thryonomys swinderianus | reverse complement strand
GTGCCCTTTGTCCCCACTCTTGTTCAATATAGTGCTGGAAACATTAGCCATAGCAATCAGGCAGGACAAAGATATAAAAGGAATAAAGATAGGAAAGGAAGAAGTGAAACTGTCATTATTTGCTGATGATATGATACTCTATCTAGAGGATCCTAAAAGCTCAACCAAAAGACTGCTGGACTAAATTACCAAATCTGGTATTATTGCTGGATACAGGATCAATGCTCAAAAATCAACAGCCATTGTCTACACAAACAACAGACTCACTGAAAGTGAAATTGTGAAGTCAATCCGTTTCACAGTAGCACCCAGAAAAACGAAACATCTAGGAATCAACCTAACAAAGGAAGTGAAAGACCTTTACTCTGAAAACTATAGGACTCTGAAAACTGAGATAGAAAAGGAAACCAGAAAGTGGAAAGATATCCCTTGTTCCAGGGTAGGGAGAACCAACATCATCAAAATGGCTATCCTCCCACAACTACTATACAGATTCAATGCAACTCCAATTGAAATTCCAATGGTATACTTCACAGAGCGATGAGAAAATACATAAGAAACCTAGAATAGCAAAAGCAATTCTAAGCAACCATGATCTGGCAGGGGGTATTACAATCCCCAATTTAAAACTGCATGGTACTGGCAAAGTAACAGACCCGAGGACTAGTGGAATAGATTAGAAGACCCAGAAACAACTCTGGATACACTAAGCCACCTTATCTTTGACAAAGGAGGCAAACATCCCCAATGGAGGAAAGACAGCCTTTTTAACAAATGGTGCTGGAAAAACTGGGCTTTCACCTGCCAAAAGCTAAAGCTAGACTTTTCTCTTTCACCATGCATAAAACTAAACTCACAATGGATACGAGACTTAAACATTAAAACAGAAACAATAAGCCTGCTGGAAAACAGGCTAGGTAAAACTTGGAGACATTGGCTTAGGCGGAGACTTTATGAATAAAACCTCTATAGAGCAAGAACTAGCAGAAAGAATCAAATGGGAATCTCATGCTACTAAAAAGCTTCTGCACAGCAAAAGAACCCACTGGCACTGCTAAAAGACAGCCAACAACATGGGAAAAAATCTTTACTAGCTGTTTATCAGACAAAGGACTATTATCTACAGTATATAAAGAACTCAAACAGATCAGCCTCCCCAAGTTCATAGACCAGTTCAAAAATGGGCATCTGAAATGAACAGACACTTCTCAGAGGCAGAAGTCAAAGCAGCCAAGAAGCATATGAAGAAATGTTCAACATCACTGGTCATTTGAGAGATCCAAATGAAAGCAACACTGAGATTTCATCTCACTCCACAAAAATGAGAATGGCTGCGATCACAGAATCAACCAACCATAAATGCTGGTGTGGCTGTGGAGAGAAAGGAACCCTTCTCCACTGTTGGTGGGATTGCAGACTTGTGCAACCATTGTGGAGATCCGTGTGGAGATTTCTCAGAAAACTAGGACTAGGGGTTCCATTTGACCCTGCTATCCCCGTACTAGGAATATACCCAAAGGAATTTAAAAACTCACATTAGAAAGACAGATGTACACCTTTGTTCATAGCAGCTCCGTTCGTGATAGCTCAATCTTGGAAACAACCCAAATGTCCATCAACTGGAGAGTGGATAAAGAAGATGTGGGGGGTTTTTAATAAAATGGAGTATTATTCTGCCATAAAGAATGACAAGAGCGATCCATTTATGGGCAAATGGAGACACCTGGAGGATATACTAATAAGTGAAATAAATAGATCACAGATAGGCAAATTCCGGATCTTCTCTTTGACATGAACAACTGTATATGCAAATGAGCTCTAGAAATATGACAGCTTTCATAGAGCGGGAAATTTCCATGGGAAATTTGGTGTGCATATGTAATGAGGGGAAGGAATAACTATGATTCAGAAAGAAAATAAAAGAGTGTGTATAAAGGGGGTGGGGAGGTGCGGGTGGGTAGGAATATGGATAAAAATGTGAATTAATGTGTCATATACTGATACAAATTCCCCAATGTTATATGTGATTGTGAAATGTATATAAATTGTACCAATAAAGAATTCAATTTAAAACAAAATGGGCATCTGAAATGAACAGACACTCCTCAAAGGAAGAAGTAAAAGCAACCAAGAAGCATATGAAGAAATGCTCAACATCACTGATCATTCAAGAGATGCAGATGAAAACAACACTGAGATTTCATCTCACTCCACAAAGAATGGCTGCTATTGCAAAATCATCCAACAATAAATGCTGGCGAGGCTGTGGGAAGGAAAGAACCTTTCTCCACTGTTGGTGGGAAAGTAGATTGGTGCAGCCTCTGTGGACTTTCCTCAGAAAACTAGGATTAGAGGTCCCATTTGGCCTCTAATCATATATTCCTGCTAGGAATATACTCCAAATAATTAAAAGAATCATATCATAGAGACATATGTGCACCCATGTTCATAGCAGCTCAGTTTGTGATAGCTAAATCTTGGATGCAATGCAAATGCCCATCAACTGGATAAAGAAGATGTGGGTTTTTAAAAAATAAAATGGAGTATTGCTCTGCCATAAAGAATGATAAGTTTGAGTCATTTAAACTCAAATGAACATACCTTGAGGACACACTAGTAAGTGAAATAAATAGGATACACATATGTAAATACCGTATCTTTTCTCTGGGATGAGAATGTGTAGATGTAAATGAGTTCTAGAATGTATGATAGATTTTGTGAAATAGGAAATACTGAAAGGGAAAGTGGTAGGAGAAAGTAATGAGGGTAAAGAATAAGATTTTTTTAAAGGAAAAAGCATATATATATATATATGTGTGTGTGTGTGTGTGTGTGTGTGTGTATAAAAATGAGAATTAACTCGTGTCATATACTGATAGAAATTTCTCAAAATTGAGTGTGATCATGAGGTGTATATAAAATGTATCAATAAAGAATTCAATAAAAAGGAAAAAGGAAACCTAAACTTCTGTTTGAAGTCAGGAGCGGGGTTATATCTGATCAGAGAAACAGCAGAGGGGAGTTCCAGGAGGCTGGAGTTGAATTTTGTGAATATTATGTGAACTACATCAAACAGTCTGCCTATGATTTGTTCTTTATGCGTTGAAGTACAAAAAGTAAGCATGAAGATACCTTCCTAAATCCATTATACATATACTAAATCATTATGGAACTTGAATCAAGAAGGAACCAACTTGAAAATGTTCTATCATGGGGTAGATAACATCTCTCACAGTCCCTGGCTCAAAGAAGGTGGTTGGTTTCTGCCCTGTAAAATAAAGAAGTAATTATATTAAAATAAAATGCTCTCTCTAAAGTATAATACATTTCTTATTCATTTAAGGAGAGAAGCAGTGGTAACTTAAATTTGTTATCTTTGAGATACATTAAGTGTTATGCTAAATGCTTTGCATGGATTATTATAATTCTTATTATCTGTGAGGCATGTGCTTTATCATTACTTTTGTGCAGGTGAAAAGGACTTGAATTATTTGCTGAAGACATGCTTAATGAATTTAGTCAGGATTGAATGCAGAAATTCTGACTCCATACCTATTTTTGATCACCAAACTTCTGTTACCTATGTGCATGTGCATATACGTCTGGTAGATATAGCAGACACATTCATAAAATTTGGTAGCAGCTCCAGCCCTACCAAGCCATAGTGATTACTAGTCTATATACTGGTATACATCATTGACTATGGTCCTTTTCTAACTTGATATTACTTCTCAGAATGCTGCTACTGACAAGATACCATCTATTAGATATGCCCACTTCAGGATTTACTTCCTTAGTACATACTGTCTTTGATGTAACTTTCCTTCTTCTCGTGGAGTTAAGATTGGTGCTGTTTCTCTAAAACCTCTGGTAGCTGCCTGCACGTCTCATGACTATTCCCATCAGGGAAGGACAAGTTTAATATATGTGTGGGTTTTTTTTAATTCCAAAATCCTTGAATATAGCTATCATAGGTCTTTAAATTTTCTGAATTTATGTTACCTGACAAGCCTGACCATTATGTGCCCGAGGGTGTATGTAATAGTCACAGTTCAAGTTATCAATGTAAACCAAAACTCCAGAAAATAGACCCTGGAGATATAAGCCTGCTTTCCTTTCCAGGATTATATTTTACTTGCTTAGATCTGGAATGGAAGTAGAGAGAAGATATCCAAAGTGAGGGTTTAGTACCCCTAGGAAAGACAGCAAAACTAACAAGAGAACAGCCTGAAGCATATTGAGTTTTCAAGAATGAGTTATTAAGCATGTTTTCCTGCTGTACAAGTATACAGTTTATGAGATTAATCACAAATATATTAAATTCAAATATACGTATGAATAAATGGACATAAGTGCTTAATGCTAACAGGCAGTTATGTGGGTGGGTGAACACAATATGCCTCAGTGCATCTCAGCAGATACATTTCCTTTCTTCCAGTTGTGTAATCAGCTGGTCATTAGTTCAGGAAGCCACAATAATAACAATAACTTCATACCCTACCATCTGCATTGAGAAGACAAGACTTCTGAAAAACTGTATGTTGAACTCTTTATAGAAGGGTACTTTCTTTCACAACTGGATGTTTTACCACAGAGCACAGGGACCTATTTTGTGGGAACTTGACATTTCTACTCTTTCCACCAAAGAAGAGGCCTCAGAGGCAACCTAATAGGTCCCTTGTGATAGAATAGTTTAAGGCAGCATGTTGATACGGATTTACAAAGAGATATAAAGAATGAAGATTCTTGATTGGAAGGGATTGGCTGGTTACAGTGTCACTTTTTATGACTATGTTTATGAGTCAGATGACAAGTGGATCTATAAGTGGTGTCCAATTACACATTTTAGTACGTCTGGCGTTTGCTTAATGACTTTAATCTGTATAGTGAATGGAGAACCACCAATCTCATTCCAGTTTGGATTGTCAGTCCAATTCACCCTGCAAAGCCAGAGGGGAAAGAACAGCTTCTATGCTTAATTTACGAGGCAGTCTGGCTTCCAGGTCTAGGGCTTAAAAGTATATCAACTTCTGTGTTGATAACAGAGGAGGACTCTGTACAAGAGAAGTTTTATGTAGGTGCGGTGACAGTACAGAGGGGCAGGTACCTGGCCTTCTGTTTTGTGATTTTAGAGGGATTCTGTCTCAGCCTGGACTTCCTATAGGAATGCCAGGTTAGAAGTGATCAGTTTCCTCTGACAGTAATGCTGAACAGGACCACAGCTCACTAGCAGCCTGTTCTTAATGTATTTAAAGTCTTTGAAAGTGAACTTTGATTTTATAACTGATAGCTGGATTTATTTTTCCCTAGCTTCAGCCTCAAGATACAAATGAAAGAAATGAAACTTTAATAGAACATGGGTAGAATGAAGTACTAGTTAGTTAAACATTGAATTAGCTAGAGATTTTGTATGTTATGAAAGACATGCAGGTTCTACTGGTTTTAAATTTTTGAGGTATTTTACTTTCTGTTCAGGTACAAGCTGTCAGTCAAGGCTAATCAAACTGGCGCCGTTAACATGATACATTGTGAAATTTCACAATAATGTCAACCTGTTATACTGTCAGTCTGGTTAAGGGAAATGGGCTAAAACAATATTGTCATTTTATAAAAACACTCGGAAGGTGTTATAGAATAATGTTACCATCATCTCCTGAGCACTGTGCCTGACTTCCACCACAGGAAGCCCTGACTTGCTGACAAACAGCCAGGTGGTCAGAGTCATTCCTTATTCTTAATACTGTAGTCGTATGTGGGGAATTGGGTACATAAACGGAGAATGCTCCTGACAGCATTTCTGCAGTTTTACCCCTTTGATAAATCAGAAAGTATGTACTTCAGTTGGCAGTGCCAGTAGGTTACACTGCTTGCCTCATGTGGCACAGCATGCGTGGGCACTGAGTACTCTGTTTCTTCAGCGTTCTTATTATACACGTGTTCTCTTTTTATGAACTTATATTCTTGGTTATTTCAAAAGCATCCATTTGAAAAACCACTGCAGTTAACAGTAAAACACAGGCTGCCTGTTACACAAAGCAATAAAACACGGCTCTTCTGCAAACTTTATGTTTTGCTTTGCAGCCCCAGGATATCATGGTCCCTCACTGAATTAGGGAGGATAATAGACTCTCAGCTCAAAGCCTGCAGACTGGGGCTCTGTCCTTGGTGTTCCCTGGGAATGCTCCTCTGGGGCTGTGGACTCCCTCCCATGGCCAGTACTACTAGATTTCAATTCTTCATTATTCCTTCCTCTTTCAAAAAACACACATGAGAAAACGAAACCTAGATTATGCCTGCACATTTCTGTCATAGACTCAGATATTTTTCTTTATTTTAAATATATCCTGAGATATATTCCAAAGAAAAAAATTTTCCATAAGAGCAAAAGACTAGTGAAGTCATTGGGTTTTAAATTTTAGTTTATTGTTTTGAAGCTGAGGAGATTTCCTACAAAGATAGCTTATGTAGCTAATAAAGATTTTTTTTCCCATGTTGTTGGTTGTCTTTTAGCTGTGCCAGTGGTTTCTTTTGCTGTGAAGAAACTTTTTAATAGAATGAGATCTCATTTGATGATTCCTTCTGCTAGTTCTTGTGCTATAGAGGTTTTGTTCATAAAATCTCTTCCTAAGCCCGTGTCTCCAAGAGTTTTGCCTAAACTGTTTTCCAGCAGGCTTATTTTTTCTGTTTTAATGTTTAAGTCTCATATCCATTGTGAATTTAGTTTTGTGCATGGTGAAAGACATAGGTCCAGCTTTAGCTTTTGGCAGGTTAAAGCCCAGTTTTTCCAGCACCATTTGTTAAACAGGCTGTCTTTCCTCCATTGAGGGTGTTTGGCTCCTTTGTCAAAGATAAGGTGGCTTAGTGTATCCAGGTTGTTTCTGGATCTTCTAATCTATTCCACTGGTCCTCGGGTCTGTTACTTTGCCAGTACCATGCAGTTTTATCACAGTGGCTTTATAGTAGAGTTCTAAATTGGGGATTGTAATACCCCCTGCCGTGTCCTTGTTGCTTAGAATTGCTTGAGCTATTCTAGGTCTCTTGTGGTTCCAGATGAATTTTTGGATTATTTTCTCTTTGGATTATTTAATGTATAAAGTGGAGTGTTGGGATTTCCATTGGAATTGCATTGAATCTATATAGTTGTGGAAGTATAGACATTTTGATGATGTTGGTCCTCTCTACCCAGGAACAAGGGATGTCTTTCCATTTTCTGATATCCTTTACTAGCTGTTTCTCAGACAAAGGGCTGTTATTTAGAATGTATAAATAACTTTAAAAAATCAGTCCCCCCCCAAAGGTAAAGACCCACTTTAAAAATAAGCATCTGAAATGACCCAACACTTCTCAGGGGAAGAAGTAAAAGCACCCAAAAAGTATATGAAGAAATGTTCAACATCACTAGTCATTTGACAGATGCAGATGAAAACAACACTGAAATTTCATCTCATTCCACAAAGAATGGCTGCTATTGAGAAACTAACCAGCAGTAAATGCTGGCGAGGCTGTAGGACAAAAGGAAACCTTCTCCACTGTTGGTGGGATTGTAGACTTGTACAACCAGTGGGGAGATCAGTGTGGAGATTCCTCAGAAAACTAGTTTAGAGGTCCCAATTTACTCTGCTATTCCCCTGCTAGGAATATACTCAAAAGAATTAAAAGAATCATATCATAAAGACATATGTGCACCCATGTTAATAGCAGCTCAGTTTGTAATAGCCCAATCTTAGAAACAACCCAGATGCCCATCAACTGGAGACTGGATAAAGAATTTTTTTTGGTTTTTGTTTTTGTTTTTGTTTTGAGACAGGGTCTCGCTTTGTAGTTCAGGCTGGCCCTGAGCTCACTACGTAACCCAGGCAAGCCTGGAACTCGGCAATCCTCCTGTCTCTGCCTCCCGAGTGCTGGGATTACAGGCGTGAGCCACCACGCCCAGCACTGTGGTATGTGGTATTGATTGCTGGTGGGCATGAGTCTCCATGCCCAGCATCGTATGTGGTTACCGGGGATTGAACTCAGGACCTTGCACTTGGAACGCAGGCGCCGGAACCACTGAGCTAACCCTCCGGCCCAGTTTTTTTTTTAATGAAGTATTACTCTGCCATAAAGAACGACACATTTGAGTCGTTTATGTACAAATGGACACACCTTGTGGGCACACTAATAAGTGAAGTAAATAGGTCACAGATATGTAAACACCATCTCTTTTATCTGGTGTGAGAACCTATAGATGTAAATTAGTTAAAGAATGTATGATCGATTTTTGAACTAAGAAATATTCAAGAAGAAAGTGGTAGTGGAAAGTAATGAGGGGAAAGAATAAATATTTGAAAAGAAAAAAAAACACATGTATATAGGGGTTGAGGGTTGTAGGGTGGGTAGGGATATGGGAAAAAATGAGAATTAACTCGTGTCTTATATTGATACAAATTCCCCAATGTTGAGTGTGATTGTGAGCTGTATATAAAATGTACTGATAAAGAATTCAAAAATTTTAAAAAAGATTCCTTACACAAAACATAAACAAGAATAATAGACAAAGTGGAGCTTTTGCAGTTGATGTTGGCATGTACCTCATAGCCAGCTCTGGCTGGCCCATGGGGCACATGGTATAACTGACCAGACTGCATGATCTTTGGTGTCCCATTTAATAACCTTTATACATGTCTGGAGATGTATTGTGTATGCCTGTTGCAAGACCAGCCGTTTTGGAGGAAATGTATTAGTGATGTGCAAAAGGTTCAAGAGTATGAAATTTTCAAGTGACTGCAGTTACGAGGGATATCTGAAGCTACACAGGGATTGAAAGAAGGCCATGAAGTGTGCTTGGCAGGACCATGCTGTGCTTACAAGGTGGGAGTTCAGAATGTAACCATCTTGGTGCTTCTTTCTATAGAAGCACTTATTGACCTACCATGTCTTGTACTGCAGGATTAGCATCATATCTGAAATGTCTGAAACAAGTAGTGTCTTACACTTTAGAGTTCTTTTAAATTTTAGAATATTTGCACATATTCTAAACAACAAATTGAGTGGCACTCCTCAAAAGATTCAGATTTTGGAGCAGTGTGGGCTTCTGGCATAAGATGTTCTGCTTTTAGATATTTACTCAGAAAGGTACATCACTTCCTAGATGTCATATCAGGCCACGCCACGTTATTGTTCTTGACAATTCTCTTCCTTCCTCTGACCAGCTGTGTTCTCTCTCCCTCTGTTTAATGTTTAAAAATCTCAAGATGTGGAAAAGTAGAGTAAGATGCATTAGAAAAAATATACAGGAAGTCAATTCAAAAGCATGGTAAGTTACTGTAAGACAGTTTATAGGCACAAAAAGATGAAGCAGGCCAGGTGAGATATTGACATATAACCTCCTCCTCCTTCTCCTTTCCTTAATAAAGATTTATTGAGCATCTGCTTAGGATCAAAAATGTGTGCAGAAAGTAAAGATGCTATCAAAGCATTTTAAAAACTCTTTGAAAGAACAATATTCAAGTGACTTGACGTGAGTAGTGTTATAAAAACATGAGAGGAAATACAAAGGAACAGTAATCAGATCTTAATCAGTATTAATAAAAGATATTCAATATGATGGAAAGTTTAATGCAATACCAATAGAGACAAAGGAAATGCTTATCATGAAAAGAGGACAGGTGATATTGAAAAGAAAAGAAAGCATCTTGTGGTGAGAAAGGTATATAATTAACTGTAAGGAGATATGCAAAATTCCAGGATTAAAATGTCTTTTTATATTATGGCCAGATACAAGAGGTTAAAAATATAGTACTGTTTAACTTCAGCAATAGATAAAGCTCAGAATTAGTAAGTTAGAGTAGTAAGATAATATAATTAACAGAGGTTTGTTAATAATTGAACAGCTCAGCATAAATGAATCTTTGACCACTAATATATGGATCATTAATCCAGTAAGACAACGTTTATTGAACAGTTGTAGACAGCATGCTGTGCAGGTACTAAATAAAGCAATATTTATAAGAGGATATATACACAAATAACCCTAGAACAGGGCTAGACTTGAAGGTGCCATGAGAATGTACAAATTTTGTGCAGTGGAAGAGGCAGAGTGTTAGAAAATGGTTCAGTGGTTTCTCATTGCCTATATGCTGTGGTTTAAAGTCTTTCCTGTGAAAGCATGTTCTTGCCCTGAAATTGTGCCTTGTCCTTTCACCTGTTTTCCTTTGGATCTCACTTGCCATCTCATCTAAAATGTATCTGCCTCAGGGAAGCCTTTCGATGCCCCAGTCTAGGTCTGATTCCTTTGTTATATACTTTCCACAGCTCAGCCCTTTCTTACTGTGGGCCTTAAAATTATGTATCCATTATATGAGTCATCATTCAATATCTGTCTTCCACTGACAGTAAGCTCCTTGAAAGCAAAGACAGAATCTGTTTTGGCTTGTCTTTGAATGTCCAGTACCTTTTGATTGGCACTTAACATGCCCTCTAAAGATACATATATTTGCTGAATAAATGATTATTCAGGCTGTACTTCAAAGGTGAATATAATTGTAGCTACCGAACTCAGAAGGTGAAGGGATGGTGTTGGAAGACATCAGCAATGACTACATCACTGGCATGTTGAGGGCTCAAAATGTGCCTTCTCCCGAAGCTGCCTAGAAAGGAGGTAAAACCAGATATACGTGGTCCCGGTTGTGAAGCTGTTGTGTCTGAACTGTTGGAGAGAGCCTTTTTAGGACTCCAAAAGGAAAAATAATTTCATACAAAAGTAAGTTTTGTTTAATGCAAAATAAGATTTAGGAAAGATGTCATGAAATCATGTGTTGGGATCCCCAATGTGAAGTTATGTGAGTATAGTAATTTTAAATGGGAAAAAACTTCAAGTTCTCCAGTATTGAATATGTGTACAAAACTATTGTATGGAGAGATTAAATAAAATGTGTCTGTTATATCCTTGCTGATGAAGAGATGAGGAGAGAACAGTTGGTATTTGGAACTATACTGAATAACAGGAAAATAATTAAATTTTCCAAAATAAGAATGTGATAAAGCCAACTTCTGATGTCCAAAATAGATAAATATTCCCAGGTCCTATAAATAAAATATTAATTATGTCTTCTATTTCCACTATTCGAGAAGAGGCATTAACAAAAGATTTTCTGATATAAAACAAAACCCTTTCTCTTATTAAAAGTTTGCCACTATGTACAATTTATGGTTGGCCGTCACTGTCACCAGCTCCACTCTGGCACCTTGCGGTCTTCTAGCAAGCATTTCAGAGGTTTAGAAAACAAGGCAAATCATATTCCTTAGGTTAAGGGTCTATGAAAAAAACTTGTTAAATACAAAGTGCTGCTCATTGTTATCAACGTCAACTTTGCAGAGTAAGTTCAGGTTCGGTTGCCTAAGTAAAGCATGCACGATGGGTCTAAATAAGTGTGACTCCTATACATCTTTGATTTTTTTTCTTCCTAACTATTAATCAAAGTGCTTAAGTAACATTTTTTTTTGAGACAGGGTCTCGCTTTGTAGTTCAGGCTGGCCCTGACTCACTATGTAGCCCAGGCAAGCCTCAGACTCAGCAGTCCTCCTGTCTCTGCCTCCCGAGTGCTGGGATTACAGGCGTGAGCCACCAAGCCTGGCTTATGTAACATGTTTTAATATAGATTTATCCACTGAGTCCAAAAAGAATCATATTGAATCAACTATTTGTGCTGGATAAAAATAGTTTTACTTCTTGGCTGTGAGTTCAAGATATGCTTTTGGCAAAGGATGTAGTAATGCTCACTTATAAAAGTAGACATCAGAAGACCTGATTATATTATCAAGCCCATTCTCTAATATGGTGTCCCTGTGCAAATGAAAGGACATTAACTCATTTGATGATGTTTGCTGCATGCTTTGCACATGCCAAAATCATTAAGCAATTGCAAGAGGTAACATAGTCTGTCCTTTTAAGTTACTCAGAGATGAAGACTTAGTTTCTTCCAAATGTTTCCCTGAAACAAACCAGTAAAAATACAAGCTGTGATTAAGAGCTTGGGAATTAGACTTGATTTTCAGATGTTACTTTACTAGCAAAATGAGCTGAACCTTAGTTCTCCCACATAAAATATTCACAAATTTTATGTTTATTTCCTATAAGAGATACTTTGTCTCTACCAAAGTTCTTGCTGTTCTTTCGGTGTCTCCTTCAATAGATATGTTTATATGGACATTATCCAGTGCACACACCTGTACTCCCAGACCCCAGTGGTCCCCATATGTACACATGTAGTACTCACTGTAGCTGGTAAGTGACAATTTCACTTAAAAGGCTGTAATTTTCATTCATAAGTGTGAATTCTTCCACACCTACTAGCTGAGGCTTTGCCACATTTCTTTTCTGATGTTAACTCAGTGTATTGATTTAAGTATATTAAGCCTAGTGAAGTTCTGTATGTCTTAGATAATGTAGTCCTAACAGTCAAAGCACCTGGGGTGCTGCCACTATCCACTACCATATCATAATTATATTTGGAAGTGGATGAGACTGTCTATATCATAAAGATCAGCGACCAGATTTGCAAAATCTGAATAAAAATTGAGTGTCCTGTGCCAGGCGTGGTGGCTCACGCCTATAATCGCAGCACGCGGGAGGCAGAGACAGGAGGATTGTTGAGTTCGAGGCTTGCCTGGGCTACATAGTGAGCACAGAGCCAGCCTGAACTGCAAAGCGAGACCCTGTCTCAAAAAAGAAAAAAATTGAGTGACCTGTGACATCAGAGAATTCCAACTAGAAATTTTCTTGGCTCCATTCATTTGGTTCATATTTGTAGAGAGATGCAGTTGAGGTAATGCAAAGGAGAGAGGTGTGGCCAGGAATTTCGTCAGACTGAGTAAAATTATGTTTATTTTTCTGGTAGAAATCTGGGAGGCACAGGTGGATGTAAAGGCTCTTTTCCTCTCAGGCTGGTGACACAGGTGTACTAACCATGTTTGTTCCTCCACAGGCAGGTGCTGTCATCACGGGGCTGCACACGGGAGGGTGAGGTGTAGAGTCGCACATGCACAGCAGGCTCTGGGGAGGTTTGTGGCATGCTTCCGTTTAGTGAATACGTTATATAGCACAAGCGGTGGGAGGGGTTTGCGATGGCCATTGGGGATTGGTCTATGGTTGTCAGAGGAGGGGCCCAACAGTGGGGAAGACCAGTCTTAGCTCCACGCTCGCTTTGGTCTCAGCTTAGTCTACCAAGGGCCAAGGGCTCTCTCAGGACCTAGGAGACTGGCGTGCGGTGCAGTTGGCTCAGCCAGACCTGGATTTTACCATCAGGTAGGGGCAGGGTTTTTGGGTAAATTGGTAAAAAGCTAAACTGTGTTGTTATGTTAAGCACAGGAATACACATAAAATATTTAAATTTACTCTCTATATTGTAATTTCCCAATAAATACCTTTTATTGTAAATGCTTAGAAATATTTATGTATTCTTTTACCCAGAATATAATAAGAACAGATCATGAATTCACAATGCTGAGTCCACATGATGAATAAAAGAATTTCATTTCTTCCCTATATCTCACTTTTACTTTGATTTACTGTTTTTACTTGGAGATGCTGAGCACATGTTTCCCTAAATGTGTTGCTCAGGAGTCCTACCTCTGATCATCAGTAATTTGATTCATGGTTAGGGCAGGCAAATACAAGGTGAAGAATAAATACATACACACAAACACACATGCTAACGTAGATATTTAGGTTTCTCCTGGTCCTGCTGCCAGGAACCCTGCAGCTTGCGTCCAGAAAGAATCTTGTCTTTCTGTTAGGAGGGTGGGAGCACTGACATTTCCAGCTCTTCCCGGAGAACCGCTCTGAGCTCCCTCCCTCACTCACCTTAGAACCTGATGCTGTACCACTGCTGCCCAGAGACGCTACTCACATCCCAGTGGGTGTCACTTGAACGGTTCCAAGTTTTCAGGCCACTTCCTAAGTCCCACCTGACTCCTCCTTTGGACTGGCTTTGTACA
>PVIC010047177.1:0-13979 GCA_004025085.1 Thryonomys swinderianus | reverse complement strand
TCTCTGAAATATTTTAAAAATATGACCAATTACCCATCATCTCTCTCAGAACAGAAAAAACACTTCCTAACTTGTTCCATGAATAGACATTACTCTCACATTAAAAGACATTAAAAAATACTACCAAGGAAGAAATCCATTAATACACCAGGTATAATATAGATATAGATATCTGACCAGGAAGTCTCAGAAGTATCACTTATCAAAACCACGAATAAGCCAGGTGTGGTGGTCACACATGCCTGTAATTTCAATATTTTTGGAGAGTGAAGCAGGAGGAATAGAAGTTCTAGTCTTACTCGAACAACTTAGTGAGCTCTGTCTCAAAAAA
Organism: Thryonomys swinderianus; assembly: GCA_004025085.1. Classification (NCBI taxonomy): domain Eukaryota; kingdom Metazoa; phylum Chordata; class Mammalia; order Rodentia; family Thryonomyidae; genus Thryonomys; species Thryonomys swinderianus. Next base: position 13,648 of record PVIC010047177.1, on the reverse strand, counting down.
AAAAATGTAGAGGATGTAGCTCAGAGTGAAGGGCCTGGGTGCAATCCTCACCCCCCCCCCACCCCAACACACACACAAGAAAAGAAAGAAAAAGGCAAAGAAGCAAGGATCATCTGCGACCCCAACACAGCTGAGAAGAGCCCAGGGACATAGGACTGACTGGGGCCGGTTCCTGTAAGAAAAGGTCAGATAGCTGAAAACCGAGAGAGTCTATGCAAGGCAGTATGTGGCCAATAGTACATCCAATACCAGTACATTCTTCGTGACACAAATATCACCCTAATGTAAAAATATTAGCAAAAGGGGAAATTAGGTCTAGGGTATATGGAAACAAACTCTCCCTGTAGAGGCTCTATTTTTCTATAAATCTCCAAACTAAGTTAAAATAAAACGTTTATTAAAATATGCTTGAAATGAAGATACAGATCTTTTCAAAGATCACACATGTACACAGAGAAGGGGAATTTTCAAAGTCACTTTCAACCCTGTGTATGTGCCCTATTTTTAAACATAATCATTTTTAACATACACGCGAATTCATGATTCAGTTAGCAAATGCTTGAAAGCTTCTCAACAATTCCCAGCATACAGCTTGACCTTTAAGATTTTCGTACATTTTGCCACAAGAAAAAATGTTTCCATGGAATGAGCTTGATCTTCTGCCACCCAGAGTCTGTGCCTAACAAGGGCTGACAGGGAAGCTTTCTCCCTCTCCTTCTCCGCTTCGTCTCTCTTCCCGGCACCTGCCAGCTCCTCCTGCTCGAGTCCTCTCGTCCAGTGCTCACCGCTGAAGCCTAATGGTGACGCGGGACCTGGAAACCCCCAGAGTGTGCGGGAGAGACCGGAGTAAGACGGCAGAGGAACATCCTCCTCCTCCTAAAACACACCCGCCTCTGTCTTGTGCTCCTGAGAAAACAAACTTGCCGGCGTGGACAGTTATGACTTGTCTGGGAACTCACAGAAAACCTGAAGAGGAGTAAGAAATTACTGAATGCACCTACTTCTCACTTTTGCTAAATAATAACAATGATAATAAAAAAGTGCACTTACACCTGACCGCATCTCCTAATGAGAACAAACCCTAAGGTAAGACCCAAGCAAGGTGTTCATCACAGGCCCCACTTGGCAAGGTCAGCACAAGCCAGGTGCTAAATTACTCCCTGGAGAGGCAGGTGCTGATCTACTCCCAGAGTCCGGGCTCCCGGAGCTAAATGCTCTCAGCCACATTCATACCCTCTGTTCTCGCCCTCAACAGGGACAAAGGGAGGTCAGAATAGGGCCCTGGAGGGCAAGAGTGGGAAAAAGACGTGTGCAGCCTTTCCTTGGCAGACAAATATTCATTTTTACGAGCTGGAAGCCTCCGGCTCCTTCCTTTGAATCAGAGACTGCGGCAGCCTGAGCTGCTGCGGAATGTATTTGTCTTTCCCCGCACATTATTATTTTATTGTTATTACTCTCATTCCTTCCTAACTGGAAGCCAATGAGCAGAATTATTTTTATTTACTCTGATTTTTTGGATGCTTGAATATATTACTTCAATATAGTTTATAATCCCTATAATAGCACGTAATGGTTATACTTTCGACATTTAAAGGCAATTGGGCACATTCAATATGCTCGTGACATATAACTTTATACTGCCCTATCTCTTTCTGTATTAAATGTTTCATGTTAATAAATTCTAGCCTATTTTGTATGTTTCATATTTGTGTGCATAAACTCATAAAAGGAATAATAGCCAGCATGAATTTTTGTGGCAAACTTATAGTGTGAAAATGTAATTGAGAACCAGAAGTTGATACCAGAAGTAAAGGCTGTAATTGAAGAAATCAAGTAGAACATAAATGTGTCCTAAAATCCAATTTCAACAGGATTCTGATCTGATCCAGAAGTAACATCTTGGAGGTCCATGTGAATAAAACTCCTCCTAGCACCAAACAATAATGCCCCAGTTTATGGCCACGAGTGGCCGGCACGCACATGAATCCTCTGACCCAGACTCTGACAAAGAGCAGTTTTCCTCGTAAACTAGCTTTTAGAATGTCCTCATTTCAATGTCATCTGTGTCAGTAGCACAGCATTTTCCCCCAGCCCTGGCTCTGCCCAGCAGAAGCGCCCTGCTTCTTCACGACAAGCCTGAGCAGGAGTGTTAATAACCAGATGTGGCGCAGCGCGATGGCATGACGTCATCCTCCAAGGTGACCGGGGCCAGCCCAAGCCCACGCGCCCATGCACATTGCTGTGACTCCACAGCTGTCCCCACTGCACTGCTAGAGGTGTGCAGGGTGACGAAGGGATGCTAGCTGGCAGGCAGAGACAGGGAGAAGCAGCCTTGGAAGTGGCCACCAGTAGGAGAGACTCTGCTTTATGTTTTCAGAAGGGGACGTGTGTCACAATGCACCCAGGCAGCGAGAGTACAGTGTGAATGGAGGGAGAAGACGCTTACATAAGCCTGCCAGCAGGATTTCAGGAATTTAATAAGTCTAATTCCAGGAGCTTTCACTATAATCCTTTGTTCCTGCACAAGTTAATCTGTTATGTCTTTGCTGGAAAATATTTAGCAGCCTTTCTCTCTGGTTCCTCATTATGTATTTTCTTCCTATAATGACATTCCTCTGCTGTAAAGCAAAGATGGTACATAAGAGGGGAAAAACTACTTTCTGTAGGTAATAGTCAACTTTAATACATTTTTATTTTGGCTCCACAATTTTTCTCTCCTCTGAAATACACCCACTGTTTTTATTTCATGTTTTTTGTTCTCACTTTGATGGGAGTGGTGTAGCACCATGTTCGAGAAGATACTAATTGATATCATCACAATTATCTATCATAAAACAGTAGTTAATTCTCAGCAGGTCCTTAAAAATGTTCTATTAGATAATAGGAGTTTAATTTGCAATGATCTGATGTGACATAACTGGACTTTTTAAACTACTATAGCTAAAATTTCCTTGGGTAACATATGATGAGAGTTAAACCATTTTTGCACTCTAATAGCAATTCTCCAGTGTATTATCAATTACTTTAATGGAACCTTAAAGACTCATTCTTACTATTCAATTCTGCGTAGAAAAAGGAGGCTAACTTACACTGTTTCTGGAGTAGGTAGGGTTAAGGAATAAATAGAAGACGAGGAAAGCCTGCTAATGCAGGAGAATCATATCTAGATTATACCATTCTGTCTTGTTTAAAAGTGAATTCTAGAATGTATGACAGATTCTGTGAAATAGTAAATACTCAAAGGGAAGGTGGTAGGTAAAAGTAATGAGGGGAAAGAATAAATATGATTTGAAAAGTAAAAGAAAACACATGTATATAGTGGGTGAGGTGTGGGGTGGGGTGGGATATGGGTAAAAATGAAAATGAACTCATGTCATAAACTGGCACAAATTCCCCAATGTTGAGTGTGACTGTGAGCTGTATCTAAAATGTACTAATAAAGAATTCAATTTAAAATAAGTTTTAACATGTCGCTTTAGTTAATATACTACAAAGCAATCAACAAAATTACATTTTACCATGCTATAAGGGAAGAACTCATTTGACCATAGACAGTTTCTTCCACAATACTGACCTGATGGAAAAAAGTACTTTAATGGGCACAGAACACGAGCACTTACATTTAAAAGATGATATTCATTTGTGGTGGTCTCCTCTTATTTAACACAATTTGACCAAATGTATTTACATTCATCAAACTTAAATTGTGAATAATACTTTTAAAGCATGTTATCATTTAAAGGCACACATACCAACAATTTTCTACAAGTGATACAGGGGAATCTTCAAAAACCAGTAAAATATGAACTAGCAATATCAACAATAGTACACATGTTCCTGAAATGGAGAAGTAAATATAATCAGTATTTCAATAATGTAAGGTTTGAATTCTGAGGACAGAATATCACAAGGAAACAACATTAAGCTTAATGAAAAATTCAGACATAATCCTAATTCACTCTGTTACCGGGGGCAAGTTTCTTAATTTCTCTGGATTCTACTTTAATTCTCACAGAATCAGTGCAAGAATTTCTGTATTACCTTTTGTTTATCTACATGCACTACTTTCTAGTATACTAATGGCATTCCTTGAATCAGGCTGATACTTGACTGTTATGCCAGAGAATCAGCCCTCTTCCTCTGCTGCTTCCATCTCTTCTACTGGTCACTACCCCTTGCTGATTAACTGTTGCCCAAATCATGGTATTTGCTAAATATTTTGAACATCACTGCCTGAAATATTTACCACGCACTTTTCTCCGGACTCTATATTTAAAACTATATTTCTCCTTTTTTGCAGATACTTCCAGAAACTTGGAAAACTTGGAGTGTACCCAACATGTTCCATCTCCAATGTAATTATTTATCATTTAAGCCCATTCATTTAAGCTCTCCTCATTCAAAAATAGGTTTTTCATTCCCCATGAGTATCAATATTTTTGTTTTATTCATCATTACTTTTATTATTACTTCCCCCTTTCAGTTTGATTTTCTTCTTTCTAAAAGACATTGCTTAAAAATTTTTAGAAAGTGTCTGGGAGTGATAAACACACTCAGTCTCTTTTGTCTAAAATTATTTTTATCATGCTTTTATTCTCGAATAATATGACTTGACTAACATAGAAATTCTGGAACAATAATAATAGTTTTCCTAACCTCTTTAAAGACTTTAATTTCCTTCCTACTGAAAAATTATTAACCTATCTCATCTGTTTCTATTTGATTTTTTTATCATCTGTGTTACTCAATTTCATTGCTAGGTTCTAATGTGGCTTATTTCTATATACAGTATTCCACTTGGAATCACTGTGCATACTACAGTGGATTTGAGTGTTTAAGCAAAAATTTTCAAAACTTGCTACTTTGAAAGTGTCCTATCTCCATCTCCTTCTCTTTGCTTTGTGTGAAACTCTGAATATGCGTGAAACTCGGCCCATATTCTATGTCTCTGTCATGGTCATTCATCCTATTTATCTAGTGGTTCTCGACGGCTCTACTCCTCAGGTCTACATTTTAGGTCCCTAGTTTTCTCTGCAGCTCCTTGTAGATCTGTTCATATGGCTTTGAGTTTACCACGTTGTTAATTTATAGAAATTATATTTGGTTATATTTCAAATCAATGTCTTTTTCTTTACATCTCTAGAAAAGCCAAGACAGAAATTTTATAATGAAAAGAACATTGCTCCTAGACCTCACAGTGGTATCAGTGATAACACTGCTACTTTAACCTCGGAACTTACTTCTACATTATGCTTCACTGTTATTTTCTGGGGCAAAATGGATCATCTTCTAGAAAAGATAGAATAACCTCGATTTCTCAAGCTAAGCTGCCCTCAAAAGTTCTCCAGACAGTGGAGACAATTAGCACTCTCCCATGGGGACTGTATCAGACCCAGGCCTGAACTGCTTGCTATTCAGCTATTGCCAATGCTGCTAGTTTGAATCTAACTCAGCTACAGCCAGACTTTCTAATATTTCAAGAAAACTAAATATATCATTTTTTGGAAAATTTCTCAATCTAAATGTTGGAACCATGTCCACTTTTTGAAACCTCTGGTGTCTGCAGGCTATATTTGCAAACACAGATTTAGAAGTCAAGTGTTTCTTGATTGTTTTTAGCTTTTGAAATAAATTCACTTACCTTCTCTTATACATTTTCATATATGTAAAGCACAGACCATAAAATATCAGGACAATAAAATGAGAAGAATCAGGAAATGCACCTTAAGTGGCACCTAATATATGATGATATGTAATAAAGTTGAACAGGATAATTTAACTGTGGATTGATAATATTAAACTTTGTCCCCAGTATCTAACCAAGAATTGCAGCTATTAGGTACCTGTTAGTAACTCATCAACAGTTAATGGAGTTAATTACTAAAATTAGCTGAATAAATTTTAGTTTAACAATTTGGCGGTATTTTGCATATATTCAACATACAATACAGCAATTATATTTGTATAAAGTTTTTGTACTATAAAACATGGATGGTTATGAATCACACAGTCTACTTGCTAAGCTATTCTTTGAAAAAAATGAGATAAAATTATACTTAGGAAAAAATTTTCTTCAGATCACAGGAGTTCTAAGTAATAGTGTCTTTTTACACAACCACAAGTGAAATAACTAATGCATGTTTCTGACAACTAGATTCTGGACAGGAGGTGTAGAGAGAATGAGCACCAACATCATAAACTTTCACTTGGGTCTTACAGTTTGGTAAGAGAGAAGATAATTCACATGTAACACAAAGGAAGGAAAGAAGCATGCATACGGCATTCAGTAGCATTATTTATTACTGACTATTGTAAGCAGATAACTTGTCACTCCAGATGTTTCCATTTTCTGAAATCTGCCCTTTTCAATCACTCCTGTGCATAGTTGTTAGTATTATACACAGAGATATCTTAAGACTGAAGAATAAGCTCCTGGAGATGGGGGACTTTTTTTTTTTCCTATTTAGACAGGGTCTCACTGTGTAGTCTAGAATAGGCTCAAACTTGTAACAATCCTCTTGCCTCAACTTCCAGAGCGCTGAAATTACATCATGCCTAGCCAGATAAGGTCTTTTAAATAAGACTACCTACAAATTCATGTAGGTTTGCAGGTGAAGAACATTTTGAATATTTCAAGGCCCACTTATTATCACAGAGTGTCACTATTCTAAATAGATTTTATTTGTTCTATTATATAGGAAGCATATTCTAGGTTTAGTCCTAAGTTCAATAAAGCCACACGATTCATTGTATAGTCTTAGGATTTCTTCCTATGTCCATATTTGAATGAATTCAGCAATACAAGAACCCTGAGATTATCTGTAGTTCACCCTAACCTCAGAACTGAGCCACTCTGAAATCCATCTATGAGTGGCTTTGCTGACTTCTCTGAAAGGAATTCAGGTATTAGTAACAGGCTTTCTTTAATGGTAAGCCCTTAAAATATTGAATTTTACTTCACAAAAAACTTGATGTAAGATTTTTCTCATTTTTTAGAAGTTAATCTGAATAACTTAATTTCTTTGTGGCTTTGTTTTGTTTTTGGTTTTGGTTTTGATTTTTGAGACAGGGTCTCACCTTATAGTTCAGGCTGGCCCTGAGCTCACTATGTAGCCCAGGCAAGCCTTGAATTCAGCAATCCTCCTGCCTCTGCCTCCTGAGTGCTGGGATTACAGGCATGAGCCACCACGCGCAGCATTGTGGTATGTGGTACTGACTGCTGGTTGGCAGTATTGTTGTTTGTGGTTACCAGGGATTGAACCAGGTACCTTGTGTTTGCCAGGCAGGTGCCGGAACCACTGAGCTAAATCTCCGACCCCAACTTCATTTCTTTTTCAAAACTCTGACTGGAAATTTATATAATCTGTATAAAATAATAATAATAATGTAGATCACTAAATGAAAATAAGAAATAAATACATTTTCTGTACCCCATAGATTTTCTCTTGTGTTTTGCTCCCATCTGTTTGCCTTTTGTTTTTGTTTATATAAAGCTTTACATTTTTGTCATCAATGTGTTGTGTTGCATTAACTTGTAAGCTGAAGCAAAGATAATAAATTATATGCATTCACCAACACTTTAGTTGATTGACTAGTACAAGCTAATTTGAAAATGCAGCAAGAAACATACTAAAACTGCATTAAGAACTCAGACAGAAGACAAACTCCTACATGAAAGGCATTGGTAATTGTTTAAATGACAAACATTTAAAGGACAGTCTCTCCACATCCAAGTGAGAGGAAGGACACATTGTACGAGAAGTACAACTTCCGGAGAAGACTTACTCCCAGTGAAGTCTTTCATTCTCCTCTTCAAGGAAAAGGCCTCCAGCAGATGATTTCTCTACAGTTATCAGTGAGCTGAAAGATGTTCTCTATTTTATTTTAGTGTAGATCCTAACAGGAGGGGTGATAGAGCTGTACACAAAGAATGTAGCTTTAGATAAACATAATAGGAAGTAGACTCACATGGTTAAAGAATTACATTAGGCAACTAGCTTTGTGTAAATATTACTTATAGAGTATGATAGGATTGTAGTGGATCTTTTAGTTGCTACATTCATAAAAATATATCTTCAGTTTCAGTTTATCATTATCCATTTTTTCTACAGGTAGCTTTGCCTCTATGCCTGGGACATTTTAAATTATTTAACTCAACTGTTACAAAGAATGGTTTTATGAAAGGAGTGACAGCATCACTTACCTGCCTTGGGGAGTGAAGAAAGTTCCACGAGGGGAGATGAGTCTATCCTACCTAAACTTTTTTGACCTTTTTCAACTCCAAGTTCTCTCACTTTTGCTTTTTCTACTATCTTCCTTTTGCATGGCTTTTGCATAGTTATTTATTAAGTAAAACATTCACATTTTTATTAATAATCATATATAAAGAGGCTTTATGGCTCTGTCCTATGAACTGTTACAAATCCAATGATTGTATCACTTTAAATAACTCAAAATCTCCAACCATTTTAAATCTGATACAGGCTTATGATTTTTATATATATGTATTGAAAGTAAGTTCATAAAACCATGTTTTGCAGATCCTGTAAGGAACATTCATTCCAAATTGCTTCATAACAAATTTAGATTCATGAAAGCCCCCAATACATGTATAAAGCATATCTCTCTCAAGGGTGAGAGAATGTGAAAATATTAATAAATTCAAGCACAAAACTCTACTAATACAATGCAAAAACAATGAAAAACCTGAGTAATCTAAAAACAAGGACAAGTGAGCCAAAAATCAACTGCAGTTTTCAAACATTTATACAACAATCAAATGTAAATGTCTAGGAAGGCTTTGACCTCACAAAAATCAGCTCCTCTGACGCTGTCCTTGTAACCACTGCTCAGAAAACAGCTTGGATATTATTTTTCACCAGAGAAATAAACACTTGTCTTTGGACTGATTCCCATGTGGCAGAACTAGAGCAAGGCATTTATTGCTACTCTCCAGCTCTTTGAAAAATCAATCCAAAATAGGAGCTCGGCAAAAGACCCATCTTCTTCTTGTTTTTCTGAAGGTAGCCTAAAGTTTAAAAAGAAGAGGAAAAGAAAAGAAGAGGGGAAAGCCTCAGTGAAAAGAAGACAAATGATGAAGAAAGCAAAACCGGTGCTTCCAGACATCAAATCAGAGGAGTGTGCTTGTCCTGGAATTCCCCCAGAGTTACTTAGGACAAGAATTTGGTCCACTGAGATCAAAGCCAGGGAGAACAAAGAAAGTCAGAGTGATAAACAGCCTATTAGGAAGAAATCTCAAACAAAGCTGACAGTTTGTGGAGTGACTGGGATAAAAATCAGCTGTTCAGACTAATCTCTCATTTCCTCCATCAAAATAAAGATGGAACTTGCTGTGTGTCTGATGAGAACTGGGCACCCTCAGCCTGAGCACTTTGCTCCAGTGGAAGGAATGTAATTTTTCAGTTCATTTATATTGCATTTATATCAGGTCTTTCTTGCTTTCCTGCTCAAGGATTATTCTGAAACAAAAAGCAGTATCCACTCTCACTGCAGATGCCCTGCAGCTGTCAATGGGCTGCAAGGGTTAATCCCAGACATGCACAGTGGTAATAAACACAGTCCCTTTAACTGTCCCTGTTCCTCAACTATCTGGACAAAGATTAAAATATGGTGAAGGACAGAGTTTCAAGTGTACTCCCACCCCATAGAAAAGCTTTTTTTTATATAGATGATTCAGTTTTCCTTTAAATTCCCTCACTTTTCTGAGTAAGGGAAGTATGGTTAGAATTGACTATACCTGAGTACAAACTCAGTCCAACCTAATAATTAAAACAGTCTTTAAAGTAACCATGTTTCTGCCTGGATAACTCAACAAAGCATTCCACCTGGAATTTCCCCCTCCTTACCCCTTCTCCTCTGTGAGAGAGCACTTGGTGTGGAAATAAACGATACATTGTGGCCATGTGCTAAGAGTCTTTCCACCATGCATAGTCATTCTGGGCCTCTTTCAAGTCTAAGGCTGCAGAGTGGCTGCACACTGTTTCCTGAACTTGTGACACTCAAGAAACTACTATAGCCATCCGGCTCTTGCATGGCAATAAACTGGCAGCTATTAGTGTAGGCATAAAATCCTCCACACCAATGACCTCAGCTAACTGAAGCCCTAGCAGCCCACAGGCCACATGTGTAGCGATATCCCTGCCTGGGAGATCACAGACATAGGCTCATGATCTCCTCTGCTCATGCCACTCAAAGGCATGATACAGTATAAGCTCCTCCTGTCCCTCACTGCCACATCTGAAGTGGCCTGGCTTGAGGACAGCAACGTGGCCTCTTGAAAGCCACTGCAGATGTTCCCTGCTTTTTTTATTGAATTCTTTATTGGTACATTTTATATACAGCTCATAATCACACTCAACATTGGGGAAATTGTACCAGTATATGACACAAGTTAATGACACACTCATTTTTATCCATATCCTTACGCACCCCACGACCTCCAATCCCCTATATACGTGCTATTTCTTTTTCTTTCCAGATCATGTTTATTCTTTCTCCTCATTACTTTCCCCCACCACATTCCCTTTGAATATTTCCTTTTTCACAAAATCTATCATACATTCTAGAACTCATTCACATCTACAGGTTCTGATACCAGAGAAAAGGTAAGGTATTTACATATCTGTGATCTATTTATTTTCACTTATTAGTGTGTCCTCAAGGTGTACCCATTTGCACATAAGCGAATGAAACTTGTCATTCTTTATGACAGAGTAATACTCCATTTTATTAAAAAACACATCTTTTTTATCCAGATGTTCCCTGTTTGACAACCGTGTTACATTCTTGCTGCTAAGTTGCTCCAAGAGCAGGTAACTGATTGAGGAATTACACAAGTACATGTGCTATAGTATTCAGAACAAACAAATGGTCAAAGGAAATTCCACTGGATGGCCTTTCTTTCATTTGATTACATATAGTATGATAATGTATAACAGAACATAAAACCACAGCAAGCTACTGCACAGTATAACAGCAAAAATTACAGTACCGTAGCATAGAAGAAGCCACCACAAAGCTGTGCTGCTGCTCCCGTTTCTGTACAGTAAGTCCAGATGTGGGTTGAAAGTCCAAGTAGATACCCAGTCCAAACAGCGTGCCTCTGTCATAAGTCCAAACAGTTACAGTGGTTAAGCAGGTAAGTTGGTCAATGAGGAATATCTCTGAAGAGACTTACTGTTCCTATATTTATGGTTCCCAATAGCTCAGTTTCCAAAACTCCTCCGTCCTTTGGACCCCAACTCTGATCACAGAAGCAATGGAGGGTGTTTAAGAGTCAAAACTTTGATCTTTTAGTGTTTGTGTTTTTCTATCTTTCCTTTCCATCTCTAACAATTCCTAGAGACCATAAGAAGGGTTATTTCAGTTCTATCATAACAACCTTTCACTCTAGGGCAACCCAACCCATGGCCTAGAATCCTAACCAGAAAGAAGGTTATTTCTACATTATGGAAAGTTCTTCATAATCTAGATTCAGGAGGTTGATTTGAAGGAGTAATTTTTTTTCAAAATTGTATCTTTTTAAAAAAAACTGACACTGTTGATAAATGCTCATTATTTTAAGTAGATAAATTCTAAATAAAGATGACTTTCTGTTCTAGACATTATACACCATTGCCATCATCTTAGTTTTGTGCTGCTCTAAAAAAATGTCCAAAGGCAGGTAGAGTGGCACTTCATTGCACAAATGCTTCTGTTTGTGAACAGTTGGTTCAAAACAGAAGCATCTGGCAAAATTTTGTTTTCATCTGCAAACTCTGCCTTGGGTAATGAACACGACTGGGGACATCTTTCTCACAGAAACACAAACATGACCATCTTTCCCAGAATCGTGGAATCAATAAAGTTTGTGAACTGAGGTGTGACTATGTTTTATAAAGTAAAGAAGTTATTTTGGCTCATGATTCTAATGGCTAGAAGGTACAAAAAACTGTAGCATCAGTATCTTATAAGGGCCTTCCAGATAGCAAAACAAAAGGGGTGGGGGTGGAAGGAACATGTGCAGAAGGGGCTTCCCTGAGGGTGGCTGGGGTTCATGCTCACCGCTCTCCTGAGAGCTGATCTAGTCATGGCAGGCAGACTCATTCGAAGTTAGCGTTAGGCTATTTTTGAGAGAGACCCTGTTACCTCCCTCTTAGCCTCTTCTGCTAAATCTTCCCTTACTTCTCCACTGAGGAACATGCTTCCCCACACTTAAACCTCAGGGACACAAACCACATCCAAATTATAGCGCCCTTGCAGCACAGTAACCCCACATAGCACTGGAAGAGATGTCCCTAAGGAACCGGAATTACCAAACTGCCAATGTGTCTGAAAAAGTTCAACTGTTGCTTGCATTACATTTTACTGCTGGGCAACCAAATCTACGAATCTATGGCCAAAGGCAAATAATTATTGTCAATAAAAATGCTTGATGAATCTATAACTTCAAGGACTCATTCAACAAACCATGTTGGCTCAAGTCAGACATTCTTATGTGTGAGGAATTTACCAAAACTGAAGAGGTCCAGACTCCACGCTCTCTGAAATGTATGCTGTTTGCTGCCTCGGGATCGCTGTTAGAAAGCTAAGAGGCATTTCTACTACATTTCAAACAGCTGTGCGAGTGCTTGACGCTTTGCATTTGCCTAACCAGTTTCACCTGCGCTTTTCCTCATTTCCTTTTGGTCTCGCGGGAGCGGGCCAGGTGCGCTGCGGCCCGCTGAATCCTCGCGAGACAGCGAGCTGTGAGGAAGAACACTGTGCTTCCGGCCCTGTACTTCCTTCTTGCCACTTCCTGCTGATGCTACTTTCTCTTGCATGGCAAAACATTCCATTTTTTTCTGTTTTTCTCTCACACAGTCAATAATTGTATTGATTCCTCTGATTTATCACATTTTTCTGTATTTTCAGTTAATTTCTCAGTACCAGACCACTGAAAATTCTCTGGAGAAAAAAGTCACTAAAGAAATTTTGAAAATCTGCATGTCCATCATTTGATCACCTTCAGGCATCTTAAATTACAGACACAAAGGCGACCATCTATTTTTCCAAAATCTTAATTAGCCATGTCTTCTTTTCCCTTCTCTGTTACAGTCATGGTCACTCACCAAACAGAACAGCATGGAAATTTACATGTCTCCTCAGATTGCTCCCTTCCTGACTCAACAACTACGATCCATTTTATATTCTGCACTCTTTATATCCTTTTTATATTCTAAAAGTGAAATCTTAATTATCCCTGGCACTATGTGGTTTAGAGAAATTAAGCTTAAATTACATAGATTCTTGCACCACCTTTCACACTTCTCTTCATTATTTAGAAAGATTATCTAAAACAGACCTATAAATTTGATCACAAGTCAGTGCTGCATGTTTCTTGAACACACTGTCCTGCTATCATTTGCCTCTGTCTTTCTATTCAATGAAATGCATACGGTGACCTTTTGAGTTTTGAATTTTTAACTACTATCTTGTTTCTGATTCATCAAAAAAGTTAAAGACCAGCCGGGCGTGATGGCTCACACCTGCAATCCCAGCACTCGGGAGGCAGAGACAGGAGGATTGCTGAGTTCGAGGCTTGCCTGGGCCACATAGTGAGCTCAGGGCCAGCCGGAACTACAAAGTGAGATCCTGTCTCAAAAAAAAA
>PVIC010047176.1:0-13971 GCA_004025085.1 Thryonomys swinderianus | reverse complement strand
TATATATATATATATATGAGGGGTTAGAAGCTCAGTGGTACTGCACCTGTCTGTCAAGACAAAGTCCTAAGTTTGAACCCCAGTGTCCCCTCAAAAAAAGAACTAAGCAAATGCACAGTAGAAAAATTAAAGTAAAACCTAGAAAACAACTTATAATAGTAAAGGTACAGAGTATTCTAAGAATGATTCTCACACTAACTCCTTAGTAAAGGCTATAGGCCACCACTAGGAGATATGTGGAAAAGTTTTTGGTTTTCATAATGCCATGTCCAATAGTGTGCAGCACAGAGGGAACAAAAGCCAGGGATCTGAAATGGCTGAATATCCTTCAGTGTTTGACAACCCCACACAATAATGCTCTTCTTTCCAGTAACACCTACACTGACACACACTGTTAGTTAACCCACTCCTCACCAGCTAGGTATTTACTATGGCTTCAAAGAAAAGCCTGGTATAAGCACACTTATAATCCAAACTACCCAGGAGTCTAAGGCGGGAGAATGTCAAGTTCAAGGCCAGCCTGAATAACTTAATTTTGTACTGGGGGTTGAACTTGGGACCTTGCACTTGGAAAGGCAGGCACTGGAATTACTAAGTTAAATCCCTGACCCTCTTCAGCCTGTATAACTTAGTGAGATACTCTCTCAAACTAAAATTTTTTTTTTTTTTTTTTGCTTTTTGGAGACAGGGTCTTGCTCTGTAGTTCAGGCTGGCCCTGAGCAAACTATGGTGCCCAGGCAAGCCGCCGCAAACTCAGCAATCCTCCTGTCTCTGCCTCCCGAGTGCTGGGATTACAGGCGTGAGCCACCATGCCCAGCATTATATGTGGTAACTGGGGATCGAACTCAGGTCCTTACGCTTGCGAGGCAGGCGCCGGAACCACTGAGCTAATCCTCCAGCCCTAAAATTTTTTTTTTGAGACAGGGTCTCACTTTGTAGTTCAGGTTGGCCCTGCGCTATGTAGCCAGGTAAGCCTTGAACTCAGCAATCCTCCTGCCTCTGCCTCCCACCTGCTGGGATTACAGGCATGAGCCACCAGGCCTGGCATTATGGTATGTGGTACTGATTGCTGGAGGGTATGAGTCACCATGCCCCATGTTGTTATATGTAGTTACTGAGGATTGATTTCAGGGTCAGCCTGAACTATAAAGTGAGACCTTCTCTCAAAAAATAAACAAACAATAGGGCCAGAGATTTAGCTCAGTGGTTCACCCGCCTGTGTAGCAAGCCCAAGGTCCCTGGTTTGATCCCAGTAACCACACACAATGATATGATATTGGGTGTGGTGACTCATGCCCACCAGCAATCAGTACCACACCCCACAATGCTGGGCATGGTGGCTCATGCCTATAATCCCAGCACTCGGGAAGCAGAGGCAGAAGGATTACTGACTTCCAGGCTTGCCTGGGCTACAAAGTGAGCTCAGGGCCAGCCTGAACTACAAAGCGAGACCCTGTCTCAAAAATAAATAAACAAACAACAACAACACACCAGAAGACCAAAAGCAAACAAAAGGTAAGTAAATATGAAATAAAGAACATAAATTTTGATCTGCAAAGAAAAAGGCCAAATCTGTACTGTAGAGATAGATGTTCAGCATGAGCCACCTCAGTGACAGAAGGGAACATACCTGATAGCATCTTTGCTAGAAGCTTTTATTATTTCTGTTGGAGAAGGGACACCTATCCGTTTAAATTTAATTCCCTGCAAGAAAATCCATAACTTAATGTACAATGGCCATTAGTCATTTCCATCAAGATTAGTAAACTAATATTTTTTTTTTTGAGACAGGGTCTCACTTTGTAGTTCAGGCTAAGTAAACTAATATTTTTATATCTATGAAACACTGTATCTGTTACATTTAGATGTACATACAAACTACATAGGCAGTATACAGAGTTCCTGGACAGCATGAGCCAAATTCCAGCTAGCCACACCTTCTTATTAGAAATAAGCAGTCAAAATCATGATGTTTACATTGAGCTCATGTTTCTTTTTTGGAGACAGGGTCTCGCTTTGTAGTTCAGGCTGGCCCTGAGCTCACTATGTAGCCCAGGCAAGCCTTGAACTCAGCAATCCTCCTGCCTCTGCCTCCCAAGTGCTGAGCATTGTATGTGGTTACCAGGATCAAACTCAGGGCCTTGCACTTGCGAGGCAGGTGCCAGAACCACTGAACTAAATCTCTGGCCCCAGAGCTAATGGGTTTTGAGAGAGAACAAATGATTGTCTGGCCCCACGAATGCTCAAGGGCAGCGTACCATAAAGTCTTCACCACCCACCACACTCTGTTACTAAAACTTAAATAAAGAAACCAAAGACTTTAGAATACAACATAACAGATGAATAAAAGGAAAATAGTTTTACCGCTTTCTGCTCCACTTGTGCTAGCTGATATTCCTCCTTATGCTGATAGAAGCAAATGCAAACACCTGTCCTTCCAGCTCTGCCTGTCCGCCCAGAACGATGAATGTAGGACTCTACATCCTATCAAAGCAAAATGTGTGAGTGATACAAAAGGTGCACACCTGAGGAGCCCCGACAACCAACAGCTAAGACGAGCAATGGAGGCACAAAGGAGGGAGGACAGCAGCACTTCAAGCAAATCTGCAAACAGTATTGTCTCTAAACTATTTTATTTTATTTTTTAGGGTTTTTTTTTGAGATAAGATCTCACTTTGTAGTTCAGAATGGCCTTGAACTCACTATGTAGCCCAGGCTGGCCTCAAATTTGCGGCAATCCTCCTGCCTCTGCCTTGAAGTGCTGATATTACAAGCTTCAGCCACTACACCCAGCACTGTGGTATGTGGTACTAGGGACTGAACTAGGGACCCTGCACTTGCCAGGCAGACATCAGAACTATCAAGCTAAATCCACAGCCCTCTAAACTATATTATCAACTTCAAGCAGTTGAAATAAAAGCTTTTTAAAAAGGGTTTTTTGGGGGACAGGGTCTCTCTTTGAGGTTCAGGCTAACCCTGCGCTCACTGTGTAGCCCAGGCAAGCCTTAAATTCAGGAATCCTTCTGCCTCTGCCTCCCGAGTGCTTGGATTATAGGCCTGAGCCACTAGGCCCGGCACTATGGTGTGTGGTACTGATTGCTGGTGGGCATGAGTACCATGCCCAGTACTGTTGTATGTGGTTACTGGGGACTGAGCCAGGGAACTTCTGCTTGCCAGGCAGGTGCCAGAACCACTAAGCTAAATTTCTGACCCAGGTTAAATTAATTTTAACAGTATATTTAACTATAAGACGTATTGCAACATGCTACCTATAGAAATACAAATTACCAAAAAGTTTTTGATTTTTGTGGTTAAGGAAAAGGTCTTGCTCCCTTTAAACTTGAGATGCTTCTACCTCAGCGTCCTATGTGCTGAAACGATAGGCATGCCACCATGCCTAACTCCAAATTAAGATCCACCTTCCAAATGAGATATCTTACATCCTTTTTCATAAATCTTCAAAGCTCAGAGTGCACAGTAAAAAGATATCCCAAACCCCCTTAAAAGCCAGTGTATATTTTACACTTAAAAATAAAACACATGTTAAACTGACATTCCAAGTGCTCAACAACTACACGTCAAGTGGTTACCATGTTGGATAGCCACATGAGGTGCTGTCTATGTCAAATACTTCTGGGGTGTATTTTTGGGATTGGTGAGGGATACAGCTCTGGTGTAGTGCTTTCCCTAGCATGAGTGAGGCATTGCATTTATTTTTTTAAAAATTACAAATCCAGGGGCCGGAGGGTTAGCTCAGTGGTTCCGGTGCCTGCCTTGCAAGCGCAAGGACCTGAGTTCGATCCCCGGTTACCACATATAATGCTGGGCGTGGTGGCTCACGCCTGTAATCCCAGCACTCGGGAGGCAGAGACAGGAGGATTGCTGAGTTCGCGGCGGCTTACTGGGGACCTTAGTGAGCTCAGGGCCAGCCTGAACTACAAAGTGAGACCCTGTCTCCAAAAAAGCAAAAAAAAAAATTACGAATCCAGGCTGGAGATTTAGCTCAGTGGTTCCGGTGCACCTGCCTCACAAGCACAAGGTCCAGAGTTCAGTCCCTGGTAACCACAAACAATGCTGGGCATGGTGACTCATGCCCACCAGCTATCAATACCACATACCACAGAGCCAGGCGTGGTGGCTCATGCCTGTAATCCCAGCACTCGGGAGGCAGACAGGAGGATTGCTGAGTTCGAGGCTTCCCTGGGCTCCACAGTGAACTCAGGGCCAGCCTAAACTACAAAGCAAGACCCTGTCTCAAAAAAAAAGTACGAATTCATCCTCATCACATATCTTTTCCATCGCTGTAAACAACTTGTAGAGGGGAATGGTATTCAAGATTGAACCAAGGGAAACACTAAGCTACATCTACAGCTCAGAGTTGCCCAGGCTGGCCTCGAGTTTTCACTGTTTTTTTTTTTTGAGAGAGGGTCTCGCTTTGTAGTTCAGGCTAGCCCTGAGTTCACTGTGGAGCCCAGGCAAGCCTCAAACTCAGCAATCCTCCTGCCTCTGCCTCCCGAGTGCTGGGATTACAGGCTTGAGCCACCACGTCCAGCATTGTGGGGTGTGGTATTGACTGCTGGTGGGAATGAATCACAGCGCCCAATATCATATCATTGCATGTGGTTACTGGGATGACCCAGGGACCTTGCGCTTGCTAGGCAGGTGGTGGAACACTGAGCTAAATCTCCGGCCCCATGGCCTTGAATTTTCAATCCTCTTGCCTCGGTCTCCTGAATAGCTGGGATTATAGCCATGTGTCCCCTATACCTACCTAGAAAGCAACCTTTAATCCTGAGGAATTTGCCAAACTGGGGGGAGTTAAGGGTTTTGCACAGTGGCATTGTTGGGGACAGACTTATTTATTATATAAGCACCATCTATAACACATCAATTTTCAGAGCTCTCCCTCAAAGGTTCCATAATCCACAAACCTCAATAACTAGAATCACAGAGGTTATCGAGTCCAGGACCCCTCTCTTCTATCCTCAAAATGTACAACCTGCTGGGCGAGGTGGCTTATGTTTGTAATCCCAGCA
The DNA here is from genome assembly GCA_004025085.1 of Thryonomys swinderianus. Classification (NCBI taxonomy): domain Eukaryota; kingdom Metazoa; phylum Chordata; class Mammalia; order Rodentia; family Thryonomyidae; genus Thryonomys; species Thryonomys swinderianus. The sequence continues at coordinate 8,935 of PVIC010047176.1, read as the reverse complement.
CTTGGGAGGCAGAGGCAGGAGGACTGCTGTGAGTTCAAGGTTTGTCTGGGCTACATAGCAAGTTCAGGGCCAGTCTGAATTACAAAGTGAGACCTTATCTCAAAAAAAAAGTACAATCTCCATAAAGCCTTCCAGGACTCCCCTTGAACCAGAAGCCATTTTTCCAGCTTCTTACCAGTCAACTGCCAGTTATACCTCAGCACTTAAGACACTGCTACTACTAACCACATGTAAGTAAGAATAACTTTGCTCTAAAGGAAACAAATAAAATCTAGGAGTAAAATACATACCTTCGGTGGACAGCTTTGCACAACCAAATCAACCTCAGGGATGTCTAATCCACGGGCAGCAACATTGGTTGCCACCATAACTCCAAAATCCCCATTTCTAAAACCTTTCAGCGTGATTTCTCTTTGCTTCTGTGGAATGTCTCCGTGTAATGACTGGGCATCCTGCCGAAGAAATAAATTTGCGTAAGAATACCAGATCGAACAATACATGCTCAACTAGACCCATACAAGTTTTGGAGGGGCCGGAGATTTAGCTCAGTGGTTCCAGCACCTGCCTCACAAGTGCAAGGTCCTGAGTTCAATCCTGGTAACCACACAGAATGCTGGGTGTGGTGACTCACGCCCACCAGCAATCAATACCACATACCACAGTGCCCAGCGTGGTGGCTCATGCCTGTAATCCCAGCACTTGGGAGGCAGACAGGAGGACTGTTGAGTTCAAGGCTTGCGTGGGCTACATAGTGAGCTCAGGGCCAGCCTGAACTACAAAGCGAGACCCTGTCTCAAAAAAAAAAAAAAGTTTTGGCGACATTTCTGCCCAGAACATTATAAGGGAGAAAATAAAACATATGCTTCCTTACACAGACAAACCAAATCATTTCCAAATCCTTAGCCATTAAATCTAATGATACTTACCAAGGTTGAATACATCACAGAAGAGTGAATGAACCTAAATTCAACTGTCAATGGAGCTTCAGGTGTGCTCCATCCTATCTTCATGTGTATGCTAAGGCTACTAGATTAGGTAAGCTCTAATGTGTATACTTAGAAACAAGATTCCCTTCTTTTCTAACCTAAAATAAACTGGAAGCTACAAGACAAATGAAAAACAGATGAAGGAGACATGCTGAAGACAAGGGTCTACTGATCCCTAGCTTCCCAGGAACAAGGACCCACCTGCTTTATTGATGCATTCTGGGACAGCTCCTGGGCTTCTTTTTTGGTTTCACAGAAGACAATAGTGCGCCCTTGATGGCCACTGTATACTCGGATCACGTCCCCAATAACTGCTGCCCGCTGAGTCCAGTGGCACTTGATAGCCAGATGCTTGGAGTAGAAAAATCATCAATTTAGTAAAGCCTTGATGGAACCTAAAATTACCTGCTCAATTCTAACAGTCTGATGTCTTGGTATAGGAAAACAATTGCTCAGCCTGACAGAGCAGACTGCTGCTAACACTGTTTACAGAAAACTGAATATAACTGTGATCCCTCAATTTTCAAATGGCACCAAGTTTGAACTTCCTATATTTAAACAGCAAAGTTTCAAACAAAAAAATATACTCCATATTCACAACTTTGCTCAATAGTCAAACTGAAAATTTGATTTGAAAAAAACTTGTGTGAGCCAGGGGTGTTGGGGCTCATGCCTGTAATCCCAACACTCAGGAGGCAGAGGCAAGAGGACTGCTCAGTTTGAGACTTCCCTGGGCTACATAGTGACTTCAGGGCCAGCCTGAACTACAAAGCGAGACCCTGTCTCAAAAAAAATATTGTATGGGCCCCAAGTGAGTCACATGTTGTGTGTATCTCACTGCAGACAGAGGTGACATGTCAGTCTGAGCACCACTCTCACCCAAGTAACATATAGAGCTTGTGATAGTGTGTTATAACATTCATCACTGTGCTTTTTTTTGGGTACTTTGTGTAAAATGTAACCGTGGCTCCAAAGAAAGTTAGTAATAAAGCTAAGAGGAAAACTGTGAGAACCATGGTAAGAGTTAAAGAAAGGAAATATTGAAAAATCTGTTAAAGTCTAGGGGTTGGAGATTTAGCTCAGTGGTTCCAGCTCTGCTTTGCAAACGCAAGGTCCCAAATTCAATCCTGGTAACCACATACCACAATCTGGGGCATAGTGACTCATGCCCACCAGTAATCAGTACCATACACCACAATGCCAGGTATGGTGGCTCACTCCTATAATCCCAGCACTTGGGAGGCAGAGGCAACAGGATTGCTGAGTTTGAGGCTTGCCTGGACTACATAGTGAGCTCAGGGCCAGCCTGAAGTACAGTGAGACCCTGTCTCAAAAAAAAAAAATTATTAAAGTCTAGAAAAAATATTTATAAGTGTAAGTTGTGCATCTCAGAACCATTTATGTGGTTTTCCATTATTTCTTGTGGGAAATATGTTCAGTTGTTGAACTTTTCAATTTTCAAACACGAACTTAGAATAAAGTGAGATCAATAACTAAACTGTAAATACACTACTTATGTAAAAAGCAACATGATCTGTGCCACTACATTGCTCTTTATGCAAAGAGCATTAGGCTTATTTTCTGACTTAATCAGAAAACAGGAAAAGAAATGCTATTCCCCAGATTCCTGCAGGAACATCAAGTTTATATATGTTCTCTGCCTTCATCCACATAGAAGTATACTAGTGAGTTACTGTACAGGTCTGGTCCTTAGGTAAAACGAATTCATCTACATAACAGACCCGAAGATGAAAACACCCATAAGAAAAGACATTAAATTGTCCTGCTGCCACTTGTGTTTTGATTCTAAGTGCAATTTCCTTGTTTATATAACTCAGGTGTATGATCCTCAAATCACGTTACCAGATGATGAATTTTAGAACACATAGATACCATATGCAAATCAAATAGAAATATATCTTTTTTTTTTTTTTGAGACAGGGTCTTGCTTTGTAGTTCAGGCTAGCTCTGAGCTCACTATGTAGCCCAGGTAAGCCTCGAACTCAGCAATCCTCCTGTCTCTGCCTCCCGAGTGCTGGGATGACAGGCGCAAGCCACCACGCCCAGCACTGTGGTATGTGGTGCTGATTGCTGGTGGGCATGAGTCTCCACGCCCAGCATTGTATGTGGCTACCCGGGATCGAACTCAGGACCTTGCGCTTGCGAGGCAGGCGCCAGAACCACTGAGCTAACCCTCCAGCCCCTAGAAATATATCTTTACTTGATTCTATACTTAGCTGGAGAAAGGGCTTGAATTTGCCAGCTAGGCAGGAAACAAATATTAACAAATTTTATACCAACTTAAGCAACTAAATGAATCACTTACCTCCACAGTTATTGCTGTTTTCTGAGTCTTTTTACCAATCAAATCCACCTGTTCATATGTAGATTTCATGTATTTCTTAGCAACATTAAATACCCAACTTGGGCAAGTTGCAGAAAAAAGCAATGTTTGTGGATTGTCTTCAGAATCTTTGGGGATAAAGAAGTAAGCATGAACAATTCAAACAAGCCTACAAAATATTCTACCTCACCTATCTACTACCAGGATTGACCAACATTCATCAGTAACCACAGGAGGCCAACCCATGCATTTCCCCTGGCAAAATAGACATTTTTTTTTAAAAAAGATTCTTAGTGGGCATAGAAATACTGAAATAATTATATAAAGGATCCTTGAAAACAGGATGTAGTTTTAGACTAGCCAATTTAGCAAAATAAAAAAGGCATGGACATAGCCCAATATGAAGTCATGGGTTCAATCCCCAGGACCACACACTAAAAGGAATCAATGAAGCAATGATTCAAAGGTTTTTTGTTTGGTTTGTTTTTTGTTTTTTTGTTTTTGAGACAGGGTTTTGCTTTGTAGTTCAGGCTGGCCCTGAGCTCACTATGTAGCCCAGGCAAGCCTCAAACTCAGCAATCCTCCTGTCTCTGCCTCCTGAGTGCTGGGATTGCAGGCATGAGCCACCTCACCTCTCATATTCTCATATATTTTAAATGGTAGTATGTGCAATTTGGTAATATATAAAAAGAACAAACCATTATAACCTTTTCTTGAGGGGTAGTGAAGACACCTTGGGATTGAATTCAAGTCCTAATGCATACTAAACAAGTGCTCTACCATTGAGCCATATCCCTAATGACTATTTACAACTTTTAACTTAATAGTTTTACTCCTTGAAATCTGAAGAACCCATTCTACATATTGAAGTATAAGGAAATCTACCTCCATAAAAGCGACTATAGGGCTGGGGATTTAGCTCAGTGGTTCCACCATTTGCCTTGTAAGCACAAGGTCCTGAGTTCAATCCCTGCTAACCACATACTACAATGCCAGGCATGGTGGCTCACACCTGTAATCCCAGCACTCGGGAGGCAGAGGCAGAAGAACTTGGAGGTTTGCCTGGGCTATATAGTGAGCTCAGGGCCAGCCTGAACTACAAAGTGAGACCCTGTTTCAAAAAAAAAGTGACTATACAGATTTATGTAGAAAAGAAAACAACAGGTAGGTAGTAGAATCACTGTCACCTTTCAGAATATTCAATAAAATATCAGTGCAGTTAAGATTATAATTGGTACATATACGTGAAATATTGGGAATACACCAAAAGCAAAGTACACCAAACTGATAGAATGTATCATTTTTCTTATTTTTCTTTTATTTTTCCCAATTCTCCCCAATGGAGTTACGTAATAAATCATGACTTTAAAAAAACTGCCAGGGGCATCTGAAATGAACAGACACTTCTCAGAGGCAGAAGTTAAAGCAGCTAAGAAACATACAAAGAAATGTTCAACATCACTGGTAATTTGAGAGATGCAAATGAAAACACTGAGATTTCATCTCACTCCACAAAGAATGGCCGCTATTACAAAATCAACCAACGATAAATGCTGGCGAGGCTGTGAGGAGAAAGGAACCCTTCTCCACTGTTGGTGGGACTGCAGACTTGTGCAACCATTGTGGAGATATGTGCGAAGATTTCTCAGAAAACTAGGACTAAGGGTCCCATTTTACCCTGCCATCCCCCTGTTAGGAATATACCCAAAAGAACTTAGAAAATCACAGTGGAAAGACAGATGTACACCCTTGTTCATAGCAGCTCAGTTCGTGATAGCTCAATCTTGGAAACAACCCAAATGCCCATCAACTGGAGACTGGATAAAGAAGATGTGTTTTTTTAATGGAGTACTATTCTGCCATAAAGAATGACAAGGATTCATTTATGAGCAAATGGATGCACCTGGAGGACACGCTAAGGAGTGAAATCAATAGAGCACAGATAGGCAAATACCGGATCTTCTCGTTGATATGAGCACCAGTAGATGCAAATGAGCTCTAGTAGTATGACAATCTTTTTAGAATGGGAAATTTCCAAAGGAAATTTGGTGGGGGAATGCAATGAGGGGAAGGAATAAATATGATTCTGAAAGAAAATAAAAGAGCATGTATATAGGGGGTGGGGAGGTGTGGGTGGGGATATGGGTAAAAATGAGAATTGACTGTGTCATATATTGGTACAAATTCCCCAATGTTATGTGTGAGTGTGAGATGTATGCAAATTATACCAATAAAGAATGCAATTAAAAAAAAAAAGAAGGCTGCACGAAAGAAACTCAAAAAAAAAAAACCTGCCAGGTTTTCAGAATAAAAACTTAAACCCCAGGCTGGAGGGTTAGCTCAGTGGTTCCAGTGCCTGCCTTGCAAGCGGAAGGACCTGAGTTCGGTCCCCGGTAACCACATATAATGCTGGGCGTGGAGACACGCCCACCAACAATCAACACCGCATACCACAATGCCAGACGTGGTGGCTCACGCCTGTCATCCCAGCACTCAGGAAGCAGACAGGAGGACTGCTGAGTTTGCAGTGGCTTGCCTGGGCACCATAGTGAGCTCAGGGCCAGCCTGAACTACAAAGCAAGACCCTGTCTCAAAAAGCAAATAAATAAATAAATAAACAAATAAACAAACCCCCTTCCAATTCTTTTTTTTTTTTTTTGAGACAGGGTTTTGCTTTGTAGTTCACTATGTAGCCCAGCCTAGCCTCAAACTCACAGCAATCCTCCAACCTCTGCCTCCTGTGTTGGGATTACAGGTGTGAGCCACCATACCCAGCACCGTGATGTGTGGTGCTGGGGACTAAACTCAGGACCTTATGATTGCCTGGCACACACTGGAACCATTTATCTAAAAATCCCTGGCACTCCTTCCAATTTCTTACGGCTTCATTTATCTCCTGAAAAACTACTGCGTCACCACTGTCCTTCTGGTCCCTTACATCAATTCCTTGATTTGAGGGTTTACCTTTCTTGTATGCCACACATAAAATCTCTTCCACTTGATCAGCAAAACCCATATCCAACATCTGGTCAACTTCATCCAAGACAACATGCTTAAGTTTGGAAAGATCCAGTTTGCCATTCTGTAGGTGGTCTTTGATACGACCCGGAGTTCCAACTAGGATATCAATTCCATTCCGCATTCGTTCAACTGTAAAAAAAACAGTAATAAAACTTTCTGGCTTATACTAATTCCTTTTACCAGTTCGGTATACCACTTGAATGTATGTTCATTTAAAATACTCATTATTAGACAGCTATAAAGTAATACAATATACTAGGTAATAAAGACACTAATGATACTCCTAACCCAGTGAGCAAAACATGAAAGAAGTGATACTCCAGTGTATTAAATGACATAATAGGAAAATGTACCATTAAGGGATTGTAGTACCAGGGGAAAAAGACTCCCTTGGCTGGCAGAAAATGTCGAAGTTTGAGAGTGAAATAAGAATCCTAAGTAAGAACTTTCTGTAAGACAAAGGAGGATCACACAGACTAGAAGGATAAATGTTTTAACAAGGTATAAAAACATTTCGGAGTGGGGCATGGTGGCTCATGCCTGTAATCCCAGCACTCAGGAGGCAGAGCCAAGAGGATTGTTGAGTTTGATGCTGGCCTGGGCTACACAGTGAGCTCAGGGCCCGCCTGAACTACAAGACCTTGTCTCAAAAAAAAAAAAAAAAAAAAAAAGGAAAACAATAGGCTTTCGAAGTAACTATAAGATGGTAAAAATGTACCTCTTTGTAGAGTTGCTGTTACGTCCCAGGGATCATACAGGCATTTTACATATATTATTTAATTCAATTCTCACAACATCCCTATAAAGTATATTCAGTGGCTCTCTTATATAGACCAGAAAACCAAAATAGAAAAAACAAGCAACTTGAGCATGAAGTCACAAAACTGTTAGCAGAGTTTAGAGTCAAACCCAGTCTTTTGCACAAAAACCTAGGTTTGTTCCAAATACCTAGAGAGAAATAATCACAAGCTTTGTATACCAATGTTGAGACTTTTTAATACCTTCAATCCTTTCATAAACATTCTGCATGATAAAGCTACAAGGTTCCAAATGAAAATAATGAGGGACGTGGCCTACAACATTAGGCTGTTGGCCCTCAGTTAAGAAAAAGCTCCTCCTGCAGCAAGAAAGAAGCATGCAGGAGACAGAGACATAAAGAATAACCCTGAATTCTGATTTCCTCCTTCCCAGGGCACTACTAGTCTCTGTCCTCTTGAGCTCAAGAAGATCTCTTTCCAGTCTTTAGGTAAATACTGACAGATAATGCAAAAGTCTAATAATTATATACAGGATTTGGCATACTCAACATTATGCTCCTTACCATCTTTAAACAGTAATAACAAAACAGAAACACCATAAACTACTAGACCAGGTAAAGACAGATGTCATGGAATTCAATCACACCATCTAAAGCAACAGATACTATTTTCTTAACTCTACTTTTAAATGTACTTACTTTGACCTCCATATGGAGTTCCACCATAAAAACAAGCTACTGCCAGCTTTTTTGTGATATCACTGAAGTCTCTGCTTACTTGATTTGCCAACTCCCTTGTAGGAGCAAGAACAAGTACCTGAAAGAAAAAAACTCCTTGAATTTCAAGTACTGTGCATTCTTTGTTTCTTAATTTCTTTGGAATTGAACTAAAAATTCACCTCATCCTACGTATTCTAAAATGTCACAGGCTTTGCAATATGTCCATGTGTAAGTAAAATACAGTTCCTAATAAACGCACCCAGAAGATAAGCTGGTGATCAAACTAATCAAAAGAGAAGTGCTCAAATGTGCAGCACTCCAAGAGTGCTACATGGAGCAACCATGAGGAACTACAAAGGTTTTCAAGGAAAAGCATTTCAGGGAAAGAACATCTTGAGCAAGAAGCTATACTGATGATAATATAGCTAGTATTTGTGCTTTACTGTGTCTTGAACTCTACTTTATAATTCTCACAACAATCTTTTGAAGTAATTTTTTCTGTACAATATCTACCTTGTCCCAACAATAGAAAAAGAAAACGGATGGAAATTAGTATTAAGGGACTTGATACTTAAAATTACAAAACTAAATATATGTAAATATTTAATCCTTTTATTCCCATTCTACCCTTTGGCTGAATTTTATTATCTGCCTTCTCAATGTCCCTTAATATCCCTTCTTAATCCTTCTCTGCCCTGTCACATAATCAAGAAGATCAGTTTTGATTTTATATCCCAGCCTGCACTGAATGTAATCCACATCAGTCAGCTTTCTGAACACCAGCTCCAGTTTACCAGCCTCCACCTCCATGGTGAATAGTTCTGAAGTATATTATTTGCCTAAAAGCCACAAGGTTACTTAGAAGTGTGGCATGAGCTGGACATGGTGGTGCATATCTGTAGTCCTGAACTCAGCAGGATTGCTTTGAGTTCAAGGCCAATCTGAGGTACATCATGAGTTCAAAGCCAGCCTGAACTACATAGCAAGACCCTGTCTCCAAAACCAAAAATAAAAATAAAAAATAAATTAAAAATGGAGCCTGGATTTAAACTCAGACAACCAGGATCCAAAATCTATAAAGAGCTCCTCTATTCAAAATAATTTCTC
>PVIC010047175.1:0-13977 GCA_004025085.1 Thryonomys swinderianus | reverse complement strand
AGAGAGAGAAAGGAAAAACAGGGGAAACAGAAGAATGAAACCAGACCGAAGGGGCAGTGGTGCTTTGAGCTATCTCACTGCGTCACAATGAATATGGACTCTATTAAGCTCCGTTCTGCCTGTTAGTGTCTCCCGGGGCAACACAGCCCCCATATGGCAAGCATGCAGCAGATTAGGATAGGCCCCTGGGCCGCAATGAAGGCCTGGGGCTTGACTGGCAGTTGAGTCCCTCCCCTCCTCCCCCTCTCCTCACACTTGACACTGCCTGTGTTTATCTAAAGCAAGGAGGGGGGGGCCTTTTGGAAGGTTTTTGTCCCAGCTTGGAGAGAAGGGAGAGGAGGCTGGAGGCTAGCGAGGGTGAGGGAGATTGAAAGAGGAGGAGGGCGGAGGTGGGTAAAAAGGGGAAAGGCAGGAGGGAGGTTCATAAATATTCAGGAGGAGCCCTGAATGGGGAGAGAGAAATAAAGCAGATGGAATTCGTGTTAAAGAACAGCACAATCACCCTGTTTTGAGCCCTCCAAAAACAAAACCAAAAAAAAAGAAAGAAAGAAAGAAAGAAAGAGGAATGGCCTTCTAGGAGTGTAGGAGCTGCGTTTATCCAATTAGCAGGGTTGTCAAATTGAATTTATATGCGATGGGGGGGTGAGAAAGGAGTGTAAGAGGAAAAAAGTGATTTTCCTCTTCTCTTTTTTCCAGCAAACCCTCAATCCCTATGGGTCAATATTTTTATAAGTCTCTGTAAAGTAAGACCATTTGCAGGAAGGGGTATGTGTGACAAAGAGATGAGACTCCCAGTAACTTTTTCTCCAATGCTAGCCGTGAAAGAGGATTCAGTGGGTTTACTAAAAGTACAGCTGGCAAATTGAAAGACAAGACTTTGTCTTCACTCAGACGGCTGACGGGCTCTTCCCCAGAGCTATCCAGGTTCCTTCCCGTTTTGCTTGCTCTGCTCGTGAGAGCCTGAGTAGAATTAAGTTCTGTTTATTAGTAGCTGGTTATAAATTGTGAGTTCAGTGAAAAGAATCCCGATTTGCTGATCGCCCCTGAATTTCACTTTGATTATATTGACCCTTGCTGAAAAGCCATCAATTGCTCCACTCAGCCTGTGGTATTAATTTCAGACTCTTGCTGATCTTCCTCAGTGGGACCCAATCTCAGTGTCCTTACCTGTCTCTTTTCATTCCTTTACAGCGGTCTCTAATGTAGGGCTCAAGCTCCCAATCAGAAATATAAGCAATTCCACTGGCACACTGGAAGAAAGACTGTTTATTTCTATTTTTAAAAAAGGTTAGGAAGGAAATCCAGCTTAGCTGATATTTAATATAGAGACTGACAGTGGTACCTTCATCCTGTGTGTCGGTGTCAAATGTCACATCAGTGTCCAGGGCATCTCCACCCAGTGTGAGCTTAATGGCGGAGACCTTACCCGCTTGTTCACCACCACCCCTAGTTTTTCTCTTCTCTGTTAAGTGGATTTACAGATTATATAATTTAACTTTAACTAAATTAACTCTCACAAAAGGCCAAGTGGCTTAAAGAGACTGCCACAAAGACACTGGGTCGAAGAGAATGCTGATAATCCAAGCTCATGCAAACAGGAGGAAAACAGCGGAGCTGGCCCTTTTCAGCCACATTAGGAAGTAACAACATTGATAACGGAATCAGATCTGCTGAGAAGTCAGCAAAATCATTAACATTCAAGCAGACTATTTGAAAGAGATTACATGTCTACCCTTAGGAATGATCCTATTTCTAAATAGAAATTCTGTGTGATACTATAAAACAATCATGATTGAGTCATTACAATATGCTTTCACTTTCATTTACTCTTAACAATTTTAGCTCTGCGTTTAATTTATAAATAGGTAAATGTGCATGTATTTGGGGTGGTTGTCCAGAAAATTTTACTGTAAAGGGAATCAGAGCTGAAATATTTAAAGCTATTGTTTCCAATAAGCTTTCTATAGCAGCCCAATACTCGTTGCACTGTCCTACACACACAAGAACTGCTTTCCCTCTCAGGCAATGTCACCTTCCTGCAGTGCCTCATTCATCTCACATGCATAAACCCTAGAAGATCTACTTTCAAACCTTACAGCCAAACAACTTTCCTAAAAATACTGTCATTTGCCACATCTCATTTATGAACTGGTAATCAATCAAGATACAGTATTAGTGGCTGGGGATTTAGCTCAGTGGTTCTGGCATCTGCCTGGCAAGCACAAGGTCCCAAGTTTGATCCCTGGTATCATATATTACAGTGCCGGGCATGGTGGCTCACAGCTGTAGTCCTAATACTCGGGAGGCAGAAGAGTTTGAGGATACCTTAAGCTACACAGTGAATTCAGGGCCAGCCTGAACTAAAGGATTTAGGAAAGGAGATCCTGCTTCAAAAAAAATTTTTTTTAGAAGATACAGTATTAATAAAGAATGCTGAAGTTGTTACATGACAGGAATCCCAAAGTTTCAGTTGTTTGGAAGCAACAAAAATTTGTTTTCTTCTCATGTCACTCCTTTTTTTTTTTTGAGACAGGGTCTTGCTTTGTAGTTCGAGCTGGCTCTGAGCTCACTATGTAGCCCAGGCAAGCTTCGAACTCAGCAATCCTCCTGTCTCTCCCTCCCGAGTGCTGGGATTACAGGTGTGAGCCACCACGCCCAGCACTGTGGTATGTGGTATTAATGGCTGGTGGGCGTGAGTCTCCATTCCCAGCATTGTATGTGGTTTCTGGGGATCGAGCTCAGGACCTTGAGCTTGTGAGGCAGGCGCTGGAACCACTGAGCTAATCCTCCGGCCCTCTCATGTCACTTCTTGAGCTGCTTTCTTCCATCACGTGCATAGGCCTTTGAAGACATTTGACATGTAGTCACCAACTCAAGAGAGGGAAAGATGGAAAGAATTCTCAAGCTCCTGACCACCCTGGGCTGAATGTAACACCCAACATTCTCACTTACCTTCCCAGGGGCTACGCTGTTGGCCCACAATAGTCACTTGACCTTACATACCTGCAGAAGAGGCTTGGAAGTGAAGAGCCGATGTTTATTTGCTGAGTACTAGCCAAGCCAATTTATGTCCTAAACTTGGCTTTAAGCTCCTACAGATAAATCCATCTTTAGGTTCTCATAGTACCTTGCCTACTGTGTTATGTATGATGAATCACAGTAGTGGGGTTTTTTTCCCAATGTTATTATAATAAGTCAGTATATTTTTTCATCCTAATAATATCCATAATAAAATCAAATTACATGTACATATAGAACAGAAGATTTATATACAAATTTTGATTAAGAACTAAAGAAGAGACTTTTAGAGGCTGGCTACAGCATGGCTTGGATGTAAGAACATCAAACTAGAGTCAATACCCTTTACTTGAAATGAAAGTGATCTGGGTAGGTGTTCTAGATCTAGAACGTATTTCTAGACCTCTGCTGTCCCTTATGGCCCTTTAAAATTTTTTTTCTTGGTTACATTTCAAATACTTAATCACCACAGGTGGCTAGTGGCTACCCAGCATTTGAGGAGCACAGATGTAGAACATTTCTACCACTGCAGAAAATTCTGTGGAAGGGATTTGTGCAATGAACAGTAGGAGACTTTCTAGTCTGGGGTATAAATAATTAAAGAATGATGGTGATCTCACAGACAGTTACTGTTACACATAATAGTCCAGGTAATGTTTTTATGCATATGAAGTGAACTTAACATTTTTAAGTTAATGCTAAAGCAGTTGGTCAACGTGGCCCCAGAAACAGTTTGCTGGGAAGAGTGCTGGGTTAGTGAAAGTGCACTCACTATTCTAGGACTGAGAAGCCTGACCGTAGCCTGAAACTCCCCTTCTTAATGAGCTAGGAGGCCTTTTGCAAATCGCTTAGGCTCAGCCTGAAATCACATCAGGTGTTATTCTAAGCTGTTGTTATATTTTTGGAGGTCCCTCCAATTTTAAAATGTTTCCTCTTAATTAGGTCTGTGGGTAAAGAATGATTTTTCAGTAAAAGGGAACTTTTTACTGTATATTTTTAAATATACAGTACACTGTATATTTAAATATACTGTATAACTTCATATTTTGATAACCTTTCCTAAGTCCTTCTCCCAAATCTATCTAAACTTACATATGCAGTCATCTGAGAATTGAATTCATTTATTTTTCCAGGCTCTGTTTCCCTGCCACTCTTCCGGGCAGAAGTTCCACCCTTATCCTTGAGAGTGGCAGCTGCTGACCTTACACCGAACGACTTGGCATCTTCTCTGAGATTCTGAACTTTGCTCTCCCTCAGACCTTTGGGGAAAAAGGAAATCTTTGTCCAAAAAATTAGAAACATATTAAAAAGAATGTACCTTGGGGCACAAATGCTTACTTTAAAAGAAATCAGACTTCATTCTTGCCATTAAAGAATGTTTTTAAGAAAGTCTTTCTTCTGCTCTCCATTAGATCATACTCTCCTCTTCAGCTTACTTTGTTACTGATCTCAAGACACTGACGTGTAGATTCCACTGGCTTTCAACTTCTGAGGCAGCTGCAATGGTCTGAGCATCCAGGGACCGAGATGGTGGCCTTATGTGCAGTTACGTCACTCTTGGTCCTTGTAGTCAGCCAGCCCTCTGGGGAGAAGGGGCAGCTGGCCTCCCCCTGATGATCGACTTTCAGTTGTTTGTAATTTTCTCAAAAAAATAAATATTCCAAGGCTACAATTTTTCAAGCTTGGTCTCAACCTCAGAAGTGTGTTTTGTTGTTGTTGTTTTTGGAAGGTTCCAGAAATGGCTATTGGGAGGTGGTTTTTTTCAGTATGTCAACAGTGAAACTTCACAGATACACTTTCTTTTTTTGTGTCCAGACTATCCTTAAAAATGGCAAGTACCTAGATCTCAGTGAGGAATTCATGGTAAGGATTCATTTTCCGGTCTCTCTGCTTTTGATTTTTTAAAATTTCTCTTATATTTTTTATTTCTCTTATTTTACTGAGAAAATTCACAAGCAAATAAGATCAAGATCCAGACATCTGCTACCTTGCTAAGAAAAATAACAGGCCTTACTGTTGCCTTTACTGAACTTTGAAATTTTCCCTTGCTTATCTTACAATGAGACGGTAGATTCTCCAACTTGAGCATTATTTCCTTTAAAAAAAAAAAGTTAAAATTCTCAAGTACCTAAATTTTTGGAATGGGCATATTTGTAGACTACATTAACTAACTTCATCCAAGAAATAACTCAGTTTTTGTAGATGATAAAAAAGAAAAGATATATATTGTCCCTTCAGTGACCCCACACACACACCTCCATTTTTTCACAGTTCTGTTTTTGCATGACTGGGACCCCAGTGTCCTGCTTTGGGGTCATTAAAATGGTACCTGTTGTGGAGTTTAACGAGTTTTTCTCCATCTTTGGATACCTGCTTCTTCTCACTCCCCAACTACCATACATTCTTCTCTCCCCGGTGCTTTTAAAAGTGGAATGGTGGCTGGCAGTTTAGTGGGGTCTGTTTCCATTTTGAACCTTATAAATTATCGAGGGTGCAGACTAACAGGAATTGTTTGGCTTGAGCTCATTAAGCAGGAGGGGATCTGGGCTGAATTTCCTCAGTAAAACCTTTGTTGGTTTTACAACCTCAACACCTCTGTAACCCCCCGTGCTCTTGTAAGGCATGGCCCTCTGTACCTCTTCATCAGCTTGTACTTTTCTTGTCCTTTATTCCTTCTTATTCATGTTCTGTCTCCTTCTTTCATCCTCCACTCCCTCCTCCTTTTCTCTGCCCTCTCCTTCTTTGGTGTGCTGAGGAAACAGACATGTCAGGAGCAAGTTAGTTGCTTAGAACTCCACAACTGGGAGCTCATGTATTCCGTATTAATACACTACCTCACTGAGGAAAACTGGAGAATTAAAACAAGGGTCTGGAAAATTGAGGAGACTTCAAAGTTTGCTTTTTGGCATGAACTTCTCCTGTAAAAAGCACTGTTCTACCTTACCTTTATTCCATTTCTGTTAAACATCCATTGCATAGAATCCCAGCATTTCAAATGAAACATGTCTGCTCAGTGGCTGAAAGCACAGACCTTTGGCAGGGTTTCCCTCTAAGCCTACAGTGAGCTTCCCTGGGCAAGTTACTCAACCTCTGGAACCCTGTTTCTTCACCTGAAAAATGGGAGTAGTGGTCCCCACGTTGCAGAATTGATGTGAAAACGAGTGGAGACACCTGGTGTCAAGAACTTAGTCCCTGGAGCAGCAGCGGCCACCACCCTATCCTTCCGCCACTGACCTTCCCATCCAGACTACATTCTTGGCAGCTTTTGTGAAATTCACTTTGCTAGTAACTAGTAAAGTGGCCCTTTCATTTACTAGATTGTCTGAAAAAAAGACCAACAAATCTCCTGAGAATGCTTGTTGGGCAGAGCATGATGTGCCCCACCGCTCCCTCGGCAGCCAGGCCAAAGAGAAGTGAACAGTCTAAGCACCCACCAGTCACAGAGCAGGAGCTACAGTGTCCTATCCTGCAGTCCCTGTGTCAGAAGTATTTGGCATTGAAAGGCTCGGGACCCTCCACTCCACAGACTAGCCAGCTCAATCACAAAGCTTAACCACTTCTATGTTTTTCAGTGGTGACTGCAAATCTCCAAAAGAGTCTCATTATATAAAGTGGTCTTAAAGAATTAACATTTTGAATCCATGTAACTTTCCTAGAAACAGACTCTTAAGGTTGCCATGTGCGTAATGTTACATCACTGGTGTGTTGCTTTAAAGGTTAGCAAGATTCGTCCTGGTGCCTCCTGTCTCATACGGATGTTGATATCACCTTCAGGAGCAAAACCTTGGTTCTGACTCTGGTGGAACAGTGTGTGTCTTAGAAGGTACACTAGCCTCTGTGGTTTTGATGAATTTTTCGAGAACCATCCCTTACAACAGGAGGCATAAAGGAATAATACCATGAAAGGGGAGAACTGAATGTTCTAGGCAGGTGGTGGACAGCTGACATATTATCAGGCTGCTGGAGGTGCAGTGTAGTTCAGTACTCAAGGGAACACTGTTCTGAGTAGAGGTGCTGTTGTCAAGTACACAGAGTTTGTAGAAATGGAAAACTCCAGAGTTCCAACACTGGGGCAGAGAGAAGTAGAGGCCATAAAGTTAGATTGGAAGGTGAGGAGTGTTGGCTGATGACGTTTGACCTCTATCTCTGCGCTTGAGGCAGTGCAGGTTCCAGATAAACCACAGAGCTGAGAGGGCAGGTCAGTTTCATGAACAGAAGAGAATTTTCAGGAGGGGAGGAGTAAAACTGAGGCAAGGAAGAACAGAGCAGATCTCCCATGAGTCACTAAGGCTTACGACTTCGAGAAGTGGAACTTAGTGTGCATCCTAAGCGCATATGGGACAGTGCTGTCCGCAGGAGTCTGCGCTAGCACATGACTTGGCCCACGGTACCTGTGGATGTCACGTCTCTGGGAAAGCAGAGGGAAGAATAATTCTGTGCGTTCCAGTAACTGCACCAGGTCCTCCCTGCCTATGCCCTGTATTTGGCTTCTGCATATGCTGTACACCTTGTCCTCATCGCTTTCTGTCCCCTGGGCAGGGCTGTGGCATCCTTGCCTCAACAGAGTCCCCTTTTTGTGCAGGAGACACCTGATGGAGGAGCTTCTTCTACATGAGAAAGGGCGTGATGGTGTCCTTTAGTCTTCCAGTGGCAGGATGTCCACTCCTAATGTTGCCAGCAAGTGGAGGGAGGGGTGAAGCCAGAGCCTTTGGCTGTCACAGGCCAGGCCTCACCATGGCCATCTTATTTTTCTCTCACACACAACAGTGTTGCAGGAAACTGAGCTGTCTTCATGAGTGACCCCGGTGGCTTATGGGAGTTGGCTTGGGACGCCCTGTGACACACCATGCTTCGTGGGACGATGAGGATGCTGAGAGAAAAGAGGCCTGAGGTCACACTCGTTTGGCTCCTCCTGGCCGCAGCAGGCTGCCTTGCAGACCGGAGTGAGTGCCCCTCCCTCCCTCCTCAGCGGCCCCTCCCGGAAGCCCCTGCTCGAAATGTCAGGTGGAACCAAGAAGTGGCTTGGAATAGCTCTTTACAAAGAGCACCTCACCCCCACCAGCCGGCAGGGTCACGTGCAGGACTGCAAAATGAGAAGTGATGGTGACAACATTATATTGGTTATATTTTAGTATTTTATTTGTTTCAAAACTGTACCAGAGGAGGGGAGGGAAGAATAATATAATTGCCCTTTAGTGTATATTTATCAGATGAGATCACAGCATTTACATACTTTGTAAGCCTCATGCTTACAAAACATTACTCTCATTTTACAGCTAAGAAACAGACTCAAACAGGCTAGAATCAAATGAGTCAGAATTAGTCGCTCTGGGATTCAGCCCTAACCCCCAACTCCAGAACCTCAGCGCTCACCTTTCCACGCACTGCAACCCCACATCTGGCCTGTGGGACAGAGGCAGGTTAGGGAAGAGGCAGCGTCACCTCCGCAGGGTTCTCTGTCCTGGGAAGCTGCCTGGTGCTGTGCTTCTACAGGGCGAGGCTGTCGGTGTGAGGCCATCAGTTCATTGCTGCACCCTGTTCTTTCTCCAGACGAGGTTCCTCAGGTCACCGTCCAGCCTGTGTCCACAGTCCAGAAGCCCGGAGGAACCGTGGTCCTGGGCTGTGTGGTGGAACCTCCGTGGGTGAACGTCACCTGGCGCCTGAACGGGAAGGAGCTGAACGGCTCGGATGATGCTCTGGGCGTCTTCCTCTCCCGAGGGACCCTCGTCATCACCGCCCTCAACAACCACACCGTGGGACGGTACCAGTGTGTGGCCCGGATGCCTGCAGGGGCTGTGGCCAGCGTGCCAGCCACAGTGACATTAGCCAGTGAGTGTGCCACTCTGCTTGGGGTGGTCCCAGCTCCTCTCTCCCACTCTCTCTTTCTACCCCCTGTCATTAGTCACACCATAAAAGGCCCTTGATTGTTGAAATTTCAAATCAGAAGGCCATAGCTGCCTGTTGATCTCAGATGATGGGTCACCATCCTGTCCCTGGGAAGTACCCCTCTGATCAGGGTAATGTCTAGAGTGAGCCTCGCCAGAGGGCAGACTGTCCCGGGGTACCCAGAGCTGGGCACATCCTGCCTCCTCATTTTGTCTCTTAGGAGTGTGCCAGTTCCTCTCTCACCACCCTCCCATCCCCTTCACCCACTCTGTGGGGTGACAGGCAGAGTGTTTCCCAGGGCTTCGTAAATTCCTGGCTTGGATACTGGTTCTTTGTGAGGGGCAAGCATATTCTAACACTTAGAATATAAATCATGGAACATAATGGGAAAAAACTATGTGGCAAAAGCATAGAAAAGAGAAACAAGGAAGAGATCAAGTGACAGTTTGATCCAAGATTGCACCCCTTTTATTCAGTTTTACTTTCATTGCTGTATGTGGTATATGGCAGTTTTTTTAAAAAAACAATTATCTCTATACTTCTTGCAATATAAGATCAGTGTTATGTCTGATCTCTATTTTTTCTGTTTCTTACATTATAAAGAACATAGGTTTGCAGAAAGTTGTATTTTAACCAAGAGAAAAATGGCTTCAAGATTTCTCTCAACTGGCTCATTCTAGTTGATTTCATTTCCTTGTGTTTCCCTCTAGATTGTCCTCATGACTGCTCTTATTTTTTTATGCTTACAAGTTATAAGCGCAACGCGAGAAAGCTTTTACAGAATTACTGAAGTGTGTATGAGGACCCAACACAGTACGTCAGAGACCAAGCGACTTGACATAGTCTCCGTTTCAAGGAGCTTTATCCAGGACAGGTGTTCCAGGTGCCATACTACCCCCACTGGCCCCTTAGGCGAGGCCAGGGAAGGTGGATAGTCTGACACACTGCCTTCACGTGTGACCTTGAAGGTCACTTGGATGTACAGTGGCCCGGGCACACGACATTGCATTGTTTGACTTTCTACCTATTGTACCTATAGAAACGTGAGACTGGTCCTGAAGGCTGCAGAGTTGCCCCGATATTCATATGTGCTGTGTCCAGAGCCAGCATAAAAAGAATTGCCTAGCTTGCCCCTTTCTGGGAGCCGAAAGAACAGGAAATAAAGAAAGTTGTTGAAATTATAATGACATTTGGATTTAAACTTTGAGAGGATTTTTAGGGCTTGTTCTCTCATGACCCAGTGAGATCCCTTTGTCCCTGAGAGCCTCCTCAGGCCTCCACGTCACCGTCTCCATCATGCTTATGAACCATGTGCCTCCAGGAAGCTGGCTGTCCTGTGCCATTTCCTGTCATGGGTCATATCTCAGGGAACATACTCCTGCAATGCACCAGGTACAAATGAGGTGTGGCTCTGAGAAGAGTGAAGGATGAGGAAGAAAAGAGAGCAGGGAGTGCTGCTTGCCCTCCTTGCCCGCTGGTCCCCAGAACCTTGAAGAGACCACTCACTGGGAGGCTGGGGCAGAGACTGCCAGGTGAAAACAGTCAGGCAGCCCTGTCCTTTCCTAAGGGGATGGGAAGGCCAGGCAGACCCTAAGCTGCCTCTGGAAGTCTCCCTCACACAGAAGAGAAGCACAGTTGGGTCCCTGGGCAGCAGACTGAGAGCTCTGGGCAGCATGAGGGTCCCCACAGCCACCTGAACGTGGCTCTGTGGCTGTGTTGGTGTGTTAGTTTCAAGAGGACAGAGGCTTAGGCGGAATAAAGAGGCGTCATCTTGTCACATGAGAAAGTCTGGGGTCAGAGTGAAACTTCTGTCTCTGCTTTCTGTTTTTACATTGTAATTGCATCAGAGAAATTGTAGAATATACTTTAAAACGTCTCCCTTGAGCCTGCCTTCTTCACACAGCCAGCATTATCATTTTGGAATACAACCTTCTAGTCTTCCATCATGCCCATCTTTCTCTGCCATTGTAATGGTGCCACCACAGTATATAGTCTCTATACTTATTTTTTCCCCCACTCACATTGTGTGATAAGTGTTTGCCTTTATTTTATTTTATATTTTTCTTGAGACAGGGTCTCGCTTTGTAGTTGAGGCTGGCCCTGAGCTCACCATGTAGTCCAGGCAAGCCTGGAACTCAGCAATCCTCCTGTCTCTGCCTCCCGAGTGCTGGGATTACAGGCGTGACCCACCACACCTGGCACTGTGGTATATGGTATTGATGGCTGGTGGGTGTGAGTCACCATGCCTAGCATTGTATGTGGTTACCAGGGATCAAACTCAGGACCTTGCGCTCGTGAGGCTGGCGCTGGAACCACTGAGCTAACCCTCCGGCCCAGTGTTTGCCTTTTAATAATTTACTCCTTGGGCTGGGGAGGTAGCTCAGTGGCAACACGCCTGCCTGACAAGCACAAGATCCAGATTCACTCCCTGGTACCGAAAAAAAAAAATTACTCCTTTATAAATAAAAATAAAATGAAGTCAGTAAAGTACAAGAAGTGTATAAGCCTAAGTGAAAAATCCAGTGCATTTTTTCACTCGTGTTCCAACACATGCCATCATGCCCCTTCTGAGTTACCTTGTTCTTCCACCCCCAGCAGAACATGATCATAATTACTAACGGGCCTAGGACATCCCTCAAAGTGGCTCCTTCATAATGTACTGAACGCTTTCTATTGCTGAGCAATTAGTTCATCTCCGGTAATACATTATTTCAAGTAAGATGTCCCTTCCAGCAGCATTTCTGGCTTTAAAGAGTATCTAGAAGGGAGATTTCATCTGCAAACGGTCAGCACATGTCTGTGGAAGCTCAAAAATTCCGCAAGCATTCATTTGGCAT
The DNA here is from genome assembly GCA_004025085.1 of Thryonomys swinderianus. Lineage (NCBI taxonomy): Eukaryota > Metazoa > Chordata > Mammalia > Rodentia > Thryonomyidae > Thryonomys > Thryonomys swinderianus. The sequence continues at coordinate 2,236 of PVIC010047175.1, read as the reverse complement.
AGGAACCAGGCTGAACCTTTTATTGTTTGAGGAAGGCAGAGCTGGAGAGGGAAAGATTTGTTTTGGAGTTCTTTTGCTTCAAGGTGTATCTGTGTGAATAAAGACAATTTATAGCTTTTATTAAAAAGAAATCCTGCTGCTTGCAGGGATGTGTGGTTGGCAGAGAAGACAAAGGGAAGGATTTGGTTGCAGCCCAAGAGGCACAGAGAGAGGAAAAAGGGCATGTGTCACAGTGGAGCTCATCTTGTTAGAAAGCCAAGAGCTGTTGGCTTCTCGTTTCAATGTGAACCGGAAGTGAAATGTTTGCGTCTGGCCAGAAGGAAAGAGAAATGCGGGACATGGAGGGAGCAACCTGGGGAGGGGCTGTGTCCTACAGAAGAGGGAGTTGCTGCAGTGGGACAGCAGCACCCCAAGCTTGGAGGAGGCAGCAGCAGGGTGGCAGGAAGGCAGGTGGGGATGGAGAAAAGAGTGCTGTCTTTGGGTTAATGCCACTGGCGTGTTTGGCCCGGATTCAGCAGTTAGATTAAGTTTTTAAAAGAACATTCCTGAGCAGAATAGAGGCTGTGTTTTGCTAGTTGGCTGGTGTACAAGAGGCTGCTCAGTAGATGGCATGACGAAGGCATGGTCTACATTTGGAGGAAAGGCTGGGCAGAGAGAGGCACGCTGGTATGTGCACCTATTCACCCACACACTCTCAGCATGTCAGGCCTCCTCTTCTCGGGCCTCTTCTGCATGTTTCTCATGTCCTTCCCCGCACAAAGCAGACGCTCTTTGGCCCACATGGCAATGTGCTGCTGCCTGGCCTAACTCCCAGAGACCACTCTGAACTTAGGTAATAGGACCAAGGGCCTGGCTTGGATGGGGGCTGGGGGGTGGTTTCTAGAGCTTTTTCCTGGCCCAGGCCTCTGTCACCCTAAAGTTGGGGTCTGAAGGTCTACCTAGATGCCACCCTGTCCTGGTGATGCCAATTTCTGAATTTTGGAGCTAGAAATGGAGAGCCCTTGAGGCTTGTCTGTGCCCCCTCCTCGCCTCTAGTGTGGCTATGTACATAGCAGCACCTTCACTCTTTGTACATGTCCCCATTTTACTTTCCTCTGGAGAATTTTTTCATTCTTATTAACACAAAATATCTTTGGTAAGTTTCTCTTGCTCCTTAGGTCTCATTTCAGATCACTTTGTCTAATTCTTGCTTTCTGAAATACATTGATTTCTTTCCTTCGCTTTGTTTTCTTTCTTTTCACAAGCTTTACACCAAGCAGCCAGCCATCCTATGTGCCTCATATAGTTCCACTGTGTTCCTAAATGAACAGCAAACACTACAGGAAACTTAAGTCTGCTATAAAGACTCTTCACACAGCATAACAAGTCCTCACCAGGGCTCATCAGAGCTGGCACATAAAGTGAAGACTATTCTTTATCTCTACCTCTAACACCTCCCTTTCAAATAAACTGCATCATGCCGGGCGTGGTGGCTTACACCTGTAATCCCAGCACTGGGGAGGCAGAGGCAGGAGGATTGCTGAGTTCAAGGCTTGCCTGGGCTACATAGTGAGCTCAGGGCCAGCCTGAACTACAAAGCGAGACCCTGTCTCAGAAACAAACAAAACAAACAAATAAACTGCATCATAATCCTTTACTTTTACCTTTTTCTAGTTTTTCACTATTTCCCTCAGTTCTTCTCTCATCCCTAGGCCCAGTTTACTTGGAAATAAAAGAAGTGCTAAGTAGTTACCCGTAAATCGAAATCTGGGAATTTTAGTTCTCAGGCCAATGTGAAGTCTCAAATCGATGCTGATGTAACTGTGTTAAGATCCGTAATTCTCCAGAAGGCCTTGGAGCATGAAGACCAGACATGTACAACCCAACTCACCATTTGTTTGGCTTCAGAGATCAACAGTCAGAGGCTGACCTAAAAGAAAGGGATTCCCCCTCAGGAGACCTCTCCTTGACTCTGTGACCTTGAGGTAAGGTCAGAAGGGACAAGGAAACCTTTGTTACCATAACTTAATTAAACCCATCAATAAAATGGAGAGCCCACGGGCCGGAGGGTTGGCTCAGTGGTTCCGGCGCCTGCCTCGCAAGCTGTAAGGACCTGAGTTCGATCCCCGGTTACCACATATAATGCTGGGCGTGGTGGCTCACGCCTGTAATCCCAGCACTCGGGAGGCAGAGACGGGAGGATTGCTGAGTTCGCGGCGGCTTGCCTGGGCACCATAGTGAGCTCAGGGCCAGCCTG
>PVIC010047174.1:0-13975 GCA_004025085.1 Thryonomys swinderianus | reverse complement strand
AGAGGGAGAGAGAGAGGGAGAGAGAGGGAGAGAGAGGGAGAGAGAGAGGGAGAGAGGGAGAGAGAGAGGGAGAGAGGGATAGAGCTGCCAGTAAAGCCTAATGTGTCATCATCTGAAAACAAGTCTTAAGGACACAGTAAAGCCACCCCTTTAGAAATGACTGAGAGAGAGGCTGTCCAAGCAAAGATCTGCAAGGAGAAATACAGCTGGATAAAAATATTTTCACAGTTTTGACTACAAATGTCAACCTCTTGGACCTCTGGCTTGGTCTCTTACTTTTTGTTCTGTATTTTCACAATAAACCCTAGGGGAATAGAGTGGCACAGGAAGGGGGACCTTTGTCCACCTCAGGGAGCACAAAGGAAGAGTGTTTTTTTCAAAGATAATTTTCCAAAATGAGAGCACAACTGAAATCAAACATGATCTTTAAGACATTTAAAAAGGCAATATAAAAATGTCCCTGAAGTCCACCCAATTTCTTAGCATTCTTCAAGAGAATGGGAGGCTGGTGGGAAAACGAGGAGGATTCCAGAGCGTGAGTTCACTCCCAGCCGACTTCAGCTGGTTTTTGGCATCTTCAAACCTCATCGTTCTCAAATGTGCAGAAGGAATGCTTTAAATAACTCCAGAAAGTGGCAAAGCAGAACTTCGGATTTCAAAACATTTCAGTGTAGCAACCCAAAGGAGCAGCCTCAGGATCATTATTTGCTAGCAGTATCCGCCTCCCTCAGCCGGGTCAGAGTGCTGGGATACAAGACAGCGCAAAAGAGAGGAACTCCTGCCCTGGGAGGCTTGATCGCTTTCTTGTAAATTGTGGCCTTAGGTATTGTGTGCTCTCATGGATTGATAAGATAAAACCCTGAAGATAAATCAAATGATTTTATAAATAGTGCATCAATAATGACAGTTATAAGTTACCCAATAGTGAGACCATTTCAATAAGAAATTCATTCAGCTATCTTGGAAACAACCCAAATGCCCATCAACTGGAGACTGGATAAAGAAGATGTGGATATTTTTTTATAAAATGGAGTATTTTTCTGCCATAAAAAAATGACAAGATCGATTCATTTATGTGCAAATGGAGGCACCTGGAGGATATACTAATAAGTGAAATAAATAGATCACAGATAAGCAAATACCAGATCTTCTCTTTGACATGAACACCTGTAGATGCAAATGAGCTCTAGAAAGTATGACAGCTTTTATAGAGTGGGAAATTTCCATAGGAAATTTGGTGTGGGAATATAATGAGGGGAAGGAAGAAATATGATTCAGAAAGAAAATAAAAGAGTATGTATAAAGGGGGTGGGGAGGTGTGAGTGGGTAGGGATATGGGTAAAAATGAGAATTAACTTGTGTCATATACCGGTACAAATTCCCCAATGTTGTATGTGACTGTGAGATGTATATAAATTGTACCAATAAAAGAATTCAGCTAAAATAATTCATTCAGTAGTGCTCGAATTATATCCAAATACTTTTAAATTTAGGAAGCACTACTTTTTTGAGCATAAACTTCAAATATTATAGAACAGTGGATAACAAAGTAAGATAAAATTTTTTGAGACAGTGGGTTCACTGCATTAGTGTAGATAAAGGAAATGCTTATCATCAAGAGTAATACTGATTACACAGTTTTCCCAGACTTTGCATGTAGCGAACATAGATCACCCTGAGCCTCTATCAGAAGTCAGAAGCCTGTGGAAGAGAGACAGAATGGCTACCCTAGGAAAGCGACTTGAATCCTCCCTTCCTGAAATAGCACCACGGGTCTCATTTCACAGATGGCGTGGTACCAGGACGATTATTCAACTCCCGAGGTTACAGTGGCTCGAATTTCACCACTTGTATCTTAACTGTGTCCCAGCTGTTTTATTGGTCATACTGCCACCTGTGCATTCTGAGGCAAACAGAAAGGATCATTAGAATCCATCGCAGTGACAGTGGAGGTCAAGCAAGTCAAGAAATCTCATTAGGCTGCCAGTCGAGAGGGTCCCAGCTTGAGCTCCTCTCAAGCTAATAACTGTATTCTCATCGATACAGTTGTGATGACTTAAATAAAACCCTTCATGGGAGATGTGCTTATTCCACCTGACACTATCGTAGGCCACAAAAATAGGCTGTTTTAAAATCTGTAAGCAGCTTTTACCCTCTGAGAAGGCATATGTGTTGTAATTCATTAACTTTCTTGGGTTTAAGCCCCTGATCTAACAAATATACTGTAGAGGGATACCTTATCAGACCAAACAGTTTTTCTTTATGGAACATTATATCATTTATATCATAATTAATTACACTGTTACATTTATAAAAGTGAAAAGGAATGTTGAATTGAGAAGATCTTACTTCAGTTGTACACAATAATCAGGAAATGGTCTCCCACATCTTGCATAAGGTGCAAAGCTTTGGAGAATATGACTCTCTAAGAAGAGAGTTTTGGGGTCTGATCACATTATAAAAGCATGTATGGTTTCTCATATGAGAGAGCCTAACAAAGCCAATTCAGTTGAACATAGACAATAAGCCTAAGTCATTTAAAATTTGTCCTCTATGTTGTCTTAGGGGTATCTACCAAAGTCCAACAAGAATTCCTTGGCATTAAATGTTACTTGTGTTTCTCTGATGGGGTTAGTTTTTCTCCCTGAAAGAGCAGAAAGGCTCTTTGTAAGATGGGGATTTTAATGACAGAGGTCTTCTATCATTTTTGATGGTCTTGCTCTAGACCTTACTAGGCCTCAACTTCTACATCTATAAAGCAAAATAAATAATATAATTGTTTCAGTTTCCTTCAAGTACCGAGAGTTCTCGATTGTAAGATATTATGAGTTGCTAGTTCAGTATGGTATTATAAAGAAATGGTTAACTAGGGCCCTTGTTTCTGGCTATGTACACGTCATATTCTCTTTGTACAACACAGATAACTACTGGCTGCTGCTTTTTCAGACAGCAAGAGAAATATTTCAAGGATATCTTTGAAAGAGAGCATCTATCATTGGTAAATAGAATGGCATTTGCTATTGGTGCTTATTCTTTTTCAGAAGTATGTGTACAATTTATGTTGTGGTGAAGCTAATGTTCTACAAACTAAATCTTCATCCATTTGCTAACTCAAACTATGTCTTGCTTCAGTGGTACTTAATATCCAGATTTAAAATTTAGATTGTTTTTTATTTGGAATATTTATCAAAATATTAAGTGCACATAAAATCATGCCAAGAATGTGCAAAGATTTCAGCAGAGCCTAATTTCTGTTACACTGTATGAATTTCTCTTTGTGTTGAAACTCTGTAGAGGTTCTGAACCGTCTTTACCTCCCTTAACACAATTAGCATTTGTTCACGGAATGAGAAGGGATTCTAACCCTTTTCTTCCTCTACAAAAGTAATGAATAGCAGAGACAAAAGGAAATATTTTAAGGTTTGAGTGGCAAAGGGACTGAGGTCTTTGGTTGGTATTTGTTATAAAGAAGCAAATTTAGTCCAGCTCTGAATGGTACACTAATTAGGAAATAAATAGTTAGATTTTGGGAAGTTGGAAGCAGGATTGCATTTCCAAAGTCTACAGTAGAAAAAGAAATAGAATTTTAAAACCATCTCTGATCATCTCCACAGTCCCACATATCAAAGACTTAATATTAGGCCAGTGAGAACAGAGATTTCCACCTTAATCAAGCCCTAATAAGGATGAAATTCTCCTTGGAATCATATTAAGTATTTTTGTTTCCCTCAAAAAAAGAATGGAAAATCAGCCTATTAATTCTGTTGGAGAAGAATAAGTCAGGATCTGATTACATAGTTTAGTTGTCAAATTAATTTGTAAATTTTCCAACATTTTTAAAAGCAAATGTTCTGACGTGTTGAACTCCTGTCCCCAGTGAAAGTTTTAGAGCCCTTTTGAGACACAGATACAGAATAAAATATATAAAATGATGAGAAACATTTCCTGATATTTAATGACATTTGCTCCCCAGAACTGCATTAATTTAAGAGAATGACTTGCAACTATTAACCACATTAAGAAATTTGGCAAATACTGGAGTCAAATTATTTCTACTTCAGCAAAGGACACATGAGAGAAAGAAAATCATTCATGAAATGTACAGATGTATTGATGGCTATTCTTGGGTACGTTACTGTGATTTCTATTTCCCAGAAATCGGCTTCTCTTCTTCTGTGCTCAAGGAAAGTGTACACAGTGCTACTGATTCTCTTGATTATTTCTCTTGAAAAACTAGCCTTACATTGGAGATGCTGATTACTAGCAAAGTTGTTAATAAATTCGTAGCACCTGCTTTGTGGATAAAACAATAAGATACAGTTCTTTGGGAACCATTCTTGTGTGTTTTCTTGAAATCAAGACAGGACTGAACTTCATTGTGGGAGACACTCTTGGAGGGTGAAGGATATAAGAATTCTACCATCTTCATAACCTTCGATAGGTCTGAAATTGTCCCAAAATAAAGATTACATTTATGATCCTTTCCATCTGTAATCTCTCTTCCCTTAATTCATTAAATGCCAAGAAACGTTGTAACTTCTCCCCACACCCAATTTCCAAGCTCTTCCTGTAGACCTATCTCTATGGAATAAGGAGGACTACAAAGAGATCAAACTTCAAGAGTGATGTTCAGGTTACTAGGAAAGGGAGGGGAAACTGATTAACTTTTTAAAGTTTTTGGTAATATGATATTATATTGATAGATTGTCTTGGAGCCAACAATATACTATGGTTGTGCAGTATATGACTAACTGAAGAAACTGGATGAAAGGTATAGTATGAGAATTTTTTGTGCTATTTTTGTAACTTTGCTACAGACATAAAATTGTTTCATATTTTAGAAGATTAGTGTATTTTTGTTATTTTTAAAATTCTCATTGCACATGCTTTCAGTACACAATGATTACATTCCTTGTGGAGAATTGGTTACATGTACACAGTGCATCTCAATTCATTTTATTTCCTCTCTCCCTCTACTACCCATTTTTTTAACTGGCATCAAATTAACTTATCTTAAAAATCTTTGTAAAGTTAATTATCATATGTGCAGATTAACAATCAGGCTACCAGGCCAAAAAGCATATAGAACATGTAAAGACAAGTATACTAAATCTAGGCACACTATTTTTCATCTTCCTTCCTTCCTTCCTTTTTTCTTTTTTCTTTCTTTTCTTTCTTTCTTTCTTTCTTTCTTTCTTTCTTTCTTTCTTTCTTTCTTTCTTTCTTTCTTTCTTTCTTTCTTTCTTTCTTTCTTTCTTTCTTTCTTTCTTTCTTTCTTTCTTTCTTTCTTTCTTTCTTTCTTTCTTTCTTTCTCTCACTCATTTCTTTTCTGAATTTAGAACCTTGTGTTTGTGAGCCAGGCATTAGCACCACTGAACTAAATCCCTGGCCCTCAGGTACACTTATGAATTATCCATCATGGATTACTGAAGCCTTTTTTTTCTTCTCTTCTGTCTTTTATTTGGAACGTTACTTATACATTGAGTTTCTCATACAAGAGAAATCATGTGATACTTAGGTTGGGTTTCTGGTTTATTTCATCTAACATTATGATCTCAAGGGGCACCCACTTCCTCCAGATGACTCAAGTTTGTCCTTCTTCATGGCAGAGTTGCACTCTGTTATGAATAGATACCCCATTTTCAAGTCAGTTCTTCTGTTGATGGACATATAAACTGCTTCCAAGATTTAGCTGTTATGGTTATTTTATTTTTTGAAAGTTGCTTTCTAAACTTTCTTTACTCATAATGTCCCTCTCCTCACTCTTCCTTCTCCTCACTACCTTTACTCTCCAGTATCTCTCTCCATTTTTTAGGTTTCCTACTCTATCTGTTTCCCATCTGGGTTTGCTGCCAAAGGTCACAAAATCCAAATTCAATTTTCTTCTGACCTTTAAAATCATGATTTTTCTCATGACTTCTATTGGTTGAATATTCTGTTCCCTGATGCTTTCTTGCCTTCTTCTACTTGCTCTTGGTTACTTTTTAAACTACCTCAGTATTGATAATTATAAAGCATCTTCCCATGTTGTCTGACATATGATTTTCATAATGTTCAGTGCACTGGTCATGATTATCACTCCTATCTAATAAATGAAAACATGGAGGTTCAGAGAGGATAAATGATTTAACTGATTTGCTTAATCCTATTCTTCACGGATAACAGAATTGGAATTTAAACTGACAAATCTTGACTCAATTACATCTCGCTGTCCACAAGTTAATTATTAAATTTCCTTCCATATTTTTTCACTACTTCTATAAAATATCGGAAGGACCTAAGACCAAAATCTATGAGTCAATCTTTTAACTCAAGATAGCAAAAAACATGACAGCTAGATGAAAAATTTAATGCAATTCGCTGAAATTAAATCGAATCCTCTTGAACAACAAAATGGGGTGTGACTCTTTCATTGAACTGGACACCCCTGAAAGAGCAGAGTGTAACCACCTTCTTCCCTGTTCGCCTCGCGGACAAGGACACAGGTGCTGGCGACACACAAGGAACTCACTGGTGTGTTTTACTCTTTTCTGGAGCACAGAAGTCCGAGTTTCCATCTCCCTTGCATCTGTGTGCTACTCATTCTGCCCAGTGGAACTGGCAGAAATTAGATACATCCAATCCAAGGCCAACCTTCCAGTTTCTTTCCCTGGAGTCCGGAGAGCTGAAGGGGAAGGATGCCTTCCACAGTAGACTTCATGGCAGGGACAGACCAGCTTTCACTGTATTGCGCCTCTGCAACACGGGAGATGATTGCCTGTGTTCACACCATAGCTGAGCCTACCTTGACTGGCAAGTTAACTGCAGTTGATAGCTACTTACTGGTTTGCTTAAGTTCCCTCAAGTAACAAGTTATTTGTTATTTCTGGTGGTTTTAGCCAGATGTCAGCTTGTTAGCCTGTTCTCCCAGGCCTAGAAATAGTCCTATGGAAGTCAGTGATTGTGTCGATGTGTAGGGCCTTTGTCTTTGTTTTATGTTTTGGTAGGAAACACATATCTGTTTCTTTTACTTGACAAAACGTTTCTGAAAAAGAAAGAGTATGCTTCCCTCTGTGTAATCTCACATAAAATTATTTTAAAATAAAAATCAGAGTTCCAGAATGGCCAGATGGGGAAATTAGAAAATCATCTCCCCAGAAAGCACTGACCCAGTTGAGAAAACTTACCAAAAACAAACATTCCAGTTGTTTAGACGTCAGCAAACTAAGGTGCATCCATCCAAGAAAAGTTAATGTACTTTGGGTAAGACCATTCAGAAGCCGCTACTGAATCCACCCCCAGAACTGGGCCAGTGCTGCCTGACTGGGAAATTTGGAAAGCACAGAGCATCATTGCAAAAGGATGCTCATCGCACTCAGAGAAATGTGCAGTGAAATCCTGAGGTCCAGGGATGACGCAAAGGCCTATGGGTAGGATAGTAGCTGAACCATATAATGGAATATTAGCAAAACAAAGGAATGATCTCTTGACACATGAGAAAACATCAGTGTGCTGCACAATAATATCTCCAGGTAAAATAAACTGAAAAACCATGCTTGTTGTCTGATTCCATTTATATAAAAGTCTATGAAATATGAACTAGAGACAGCCGCTAGTTCAGCAAGGAAGAGGGTGAAGAAGGTTGAGGGAGAGTCTATAAAATGTATGAGAAAGTTTGGGGAGCAGTGAGTTTGTTCACCATTGTGTGGTAACGATGGTTTCACAGAAATATACATTTGTCAAAATTATGAAACCAGGCGTTTGAAACACCTCCAATTTTTTGCAGTTATTATATCTTAGCAAAGGTGTTTCGAAAGTTGTTGACCCCTGAAATTGTTGAGTTAATTTGATCCCCTCCCAAATCTCTTTCATTCATAGCCTGCATTTCCATCTGCTCAACAGAATGAATCTGTAAGCCCCAGGTAGAATATTGGTGTTAAGAGGAGCATGACTTCAGGGGAAGCAGATTCACTGCAATTAATCAGTAGTGGTTCCATGATTTATAAATGTAGAAAAGGGATTGTTAGAATTGTATTGAGGACTCAGTCATCTAATCCAGGCTACTCGCTATACTTGAGGAAGCTTGGAGAGAGGAAGAAACCTGTTTGAGATTAACTGGAAGCATGGGAGGATTTGAAGACATGCTTTCTAGTTGTAAGGCATCAGGAAACTGAAAATAATATTCAGTTTGCTAACTTCAACATTCATTCAGGGCATTTTACCTAGAAGAACTGCATGAAATCCATGCTAAAAAAAAATAATCACAACTCATATTGGCTTCCAAAAAAATACAAACAGAATCAAACCTGTATCTTAAGATGTTGTCCTCCAGTCAAATATTCTTGCCCCTTTTCAGTTTGATTGTTTAAATATGATTTAAGCTTTTGCAAAAAGGTTTTGAATCACTGGCAGCAGTGTTGGATAGAACGGAGATAAAAGCATTTTTCTAGCAAAATCAGAATCAGGCTTGAGAGGGGAAAGAGTGATTGGCAGCAATGAGAAAAAGAATACTTGCTCATCTAGAACATGTCGAAACCCTAACACTGGTTTAGCTTTACACACGTGCTTGGTGGACATTTCATATACGGTAAAGGTTGTGGTTTATTATTTTAAGATAAAACACACGCCGATGAAGAGAGATGCTTCTGGAGGGGGAGGAGTCCACCCACGGTACTTGGCATCCTTTACGGTCACACAGGGGCTGCTGGTATTTGTATCTCAGGGTCCAGCTGTTTCCTTCTGTTAGACCTGGTGCAGCTTAAGAAAATCTCTCTGCAGGTTTCCACAGAGGCAGCCAAAATGTAGGCTGGGAATCTTCTCTTGAGTTGGGTGAGGAATGATTTTCTTCCTTTCGTGTTCAGAAGGACACCCTGCTTTCTCTAACAAAGAGCACCATTTCATTGACTTTGAAAGTTTGATGAGCTCAATTGATTTTTTTTCTTCAGAAGTGAACAATACACTTTCGGTTCCAGAGCCATTCATAAATATTTTTCTGGTATAAATGCCATGTTGTGAATATCAGGAGGAGCTAGTAAATGGAGAACTAAATTTGAATTTCTCAAGGAAATTCCTCACTTCCTTTATATACCTCCAACAGGTAGGACAGTGTTTACATATAGCTGAAGCCTTATGAATGTCTGTGGAAGTGAATATCAGAAGCCTTAATTGTTACAAATCAAGGCAGATTATTTCTCCTTTAGAAAATTAGGAGTGTTTTAAAATTCTAGGGGCTACATGAGAACTGTGCTTCAGTGGCTGCCCTTAATTGGTGTGGAACTAAGAGTTGGAAAATTATATTTTTTTTCTAGTAAGGCTAGATTTGAAGCAACATATCTGCCTCCTTGAGGAAGGATATACAAAGTTGCTTTAGGATCACAGTGTGAAATGCTAGAAAATTATATCATGAAATAATATATTGCTGTTGTCAAGTGGGGTGGATTGAAGAGATTTCTAGGATAAGATTGTCCAGTTAATTTGGGGACATAGATGAGTTGGCAATGATTCTTATCATTTATAAAATATATAAAATATTTATAAACTATATAATCTAATCCCCAAATCTAAGTTATATTCATAGACAACTTGTAAAGCACCTACTTGAATATGCTTGTTTGGTAATCTATCTGAAGATTTTAAAATTGTTCCATCTGAAGATTTTGAAATTATTAGTTGCATATGATCTAACAAGGTATGTCTTCTTAATTTCATAAAACGAAAGGTTAGCTAAGAAAGCCTGAAACCGCCCATTGAGAATAAACATTTTCAACCTCCTTATGAAACATTATTCAGGCATAATACTTGATAAATACCAGGAGATTCTAACTCATTGCAAGTTCAAAAAAATGAACATCAAGAAATGCTGGTCAGCTATATGAGTATGAGATATATTCTTCAACAAGCAATGTAAGGAAAATAACAGGGACCTCTCCTATTGAATTTATAAATGCTTCATTTTCTCTGTTATATAAAAACAAACACTAATCATAAAATATAAATCTTACCAAGGCCATTCAACTACTGTCTTAGTTAACAATCATGAGTAAATGTCTCGTGTTTAGGAACACTACATAAGGTGCTATAGTTATAAAAGTATAATAATTTGTCTTCTCCATCATAGTGTAAAAATTACTTGCTAATTATTCTATTTCTCTGTTTGACATTAGCACTTTTCCTAGATAAAGTCCTCTTATATTATTAGCAGACTTTGGGGAGTGGTGTTCTGTCTAATTTTTGGCTACAAACAGCACCGAAAGGAAGAGTCCTGAGGTGTGCTGACAACAAAGCCCATGACTATCCAAGCAAGTGTCTTTAGGGTGGCACTGACTCTGTGGTGTATAAGTCCTGAAGGAGCTTTCCAGACGTGTATTTTAGTCCATCTGTTCTCAGGAATGGAGCTGACCCAGTCATTGAGGAGCCGACCGCTGATTACATGGTCATTGGAAACTTTGCCACCTCTTTTCCATTGCATGAAGTCTTTCCCTGGCATGTTCATTCCTTTCCTTAAATACTTCTATCCCATTGCTGGTCTGAGATGAGGTGATGCTCTGTTTCCAGCCTTTCATTCAGTCATTTATAGTACCAGTTAAGTGTGCCACGTGTCCTACAGGGGGCTGCAGGTATGAGCTATTGTGATTAATGAAGAATGTGGATACTACTGAAGTGATTTTTTATTTCTTCATTCTTTTGCCTAAATCAGATGACTAGAGTAATAGACTTGTAAGTGCACTCTGTGCTCTAACTGATCTGTATATATGCAATACAAGGAGAAACCTAATGCTATAAGGCAAGTATGTAAGACAAAACTGCTGAACATAAGAGATCAAAAGCTTTAATCTTAACCAACAACCCACAGAAGCAGAATAACTGAACCTGTCCCTCGCTGAGCTCATCCACCTTCCCTGTGTGTTTCTCATAGCCCTCTCTTAGCCTGGACTTGGCCAGTGGCTATTTTCTAAGGTGAACACTAAATAATCCACTCTTTGGCACTGATTGTTCACTAATGTCACTAATGTATTCTGACACATGTATCTATTTAAAACTACAAGTGTTTACAAACAGAGGCACATACAAAATATGGTCAAGATTAATGAAATGGGGTTTTAAAGTGTATTGTAGGCAGTAGTCCCTAGGAAAAAAATACTTGGTGAAAGCTCCGCATGTTTTCTTTCCTTGACTTCATCTTCTTTTGGCTTTACTTGGCTCTTGCCTAACAGATATCAGCAGTTCCCCATTCATGCCTTTAGCTTTAATGTTCCTCCGAGAGCCCAGTCAAGCAGCTGTGTAATGGACCAATGTCAGGCAGAAGCTAATAATGTTCCCCTGATACTTTTCTACAAGTTAAGGCTTCCACATTGCTTCCATTGCCTTCTCCATCATTTGCACTAGATTGTAATAATTAGACTCTATTTTTATTATTTTAAGGATTATTTTCTCTCTTGGGGAAAACATCAATAACTTTTGTCAGGGATAAAAATGTAACTGTCATAATCCCAGTACTCGGGAGGCAGAGATAGGAGGATTGCTGAGTTCGCGGCAGCTTGCATGGGCACCATAGTGAGCTCAGGGCCAGCCTGAACTACAAAGTGAGACCCTGTCTCAAAAAGCAAAAAAAAAAAAAAAAAAAAAAGTAACTGTCATATAGCCTCCTTAAAATTTTGTTTTCAGAAACCTTTGTTTTATCCACATGCAAGTCCACACATAATCACTTCAACAAACAACAAAGTGTTAAGTGCTGGTGTCTGATACTTTGAAGGACACAAAATTTCAGTCTGATGCAGATTCACTATGTTCCCCTCCCAACCATAAGAGTACCCAAGGTTCTAGCCCTGTCTCTTCTTGGGGTTCTTTTCTGGCCTGATGTCCAACTGCAATGCACCTGCTCTTGAGATCAGACATTAAGCTTTTATCAGGCAGCATCTTTGAAGACCTGGATGTGATCCACCACCACATCTGACACTGAGGGTCACCAGCAGACAAGTTCTAGAAAGAGAAGTTCAAAGCTCCCATTCAAATTTTTGACATCTCATGAATTTATTGGAAGCCCATGTAGCTTTTTTAGTATCTTCAAAATTTCTAAAATATTTACTCATTCAAAAATAAGAAATACGTGAATTCTTTGGTTAATCTATTTGTTTTAATGTAATTCTATGAATATTTGTTAGGTATATTGTATGTGCCAACCAATGTGGTGAGTTCTGGGAAGACAGGGAACCCAGGTGCTCTCCCCCAGAAGTACCTCAAAAGGAAGGAACAGACACTATAAAAGAACCTAAGTTAACATGCAGTGGGAACCAAAGACAGTCAAATCGAGATGCCAACAGCGAAATGACAGCAGGGGAAACCAGACCATTCCTTCTGCAGGGTGGGCCAGAAGGACACTCATGGAAGTAAAGGCCCTTGATCACTCTGATGGATGAGTAGATGAAAGATGGAAGAAAGGATGTGGCAACAAAGTGGAAGTCAAGCATTGGAGATTTAAAAGCCCACGGAACTGCGGAGAAGGTTCAGTTGTCTGGCACCACTTCTGTCCAGGTATACTACAGGATGCACTGGGGGAGACCATTCAATCAGGGACAGCTGGGTGTTCTTCATGGGTAAGGTGGTTGACTATCAAAGAACACTTGCACTGAAACAATTACAGAGCAAAACACTCGTGCACTCAACTATCTTTGTACAATTTTCAGTACCATAGTAGGCATTTCTCTTCATCCGTGGAACTTCGAGTAGAGGGTGTAGGGAGTGGGCAGGTGACAGAGGGTGATCTGGAGCTGGTTCACAGCAGCCCCAGGGTGCTCCAGACAGTCAGGTGCTGGATAGAACTGAACCACTGAAGCAAATGCAAACGATGCCTCAGTCTTTTCTGAGGGAACTTAGAGAAGGTCCGGGTAGATGCACGTTGACATACATGTTATATTTGCATCTGCTCTGTCATTTAGCCAATGAGCAAAGACAGAGAAGTAGCCTACTCAGTACTAGCCAGTGCGCTCAGAGCTCAGAACAGGAGAGTGTTATGGTTCAGATCTGGAAAGTTGAAATTCTCACACGTGTGGGAGGTAAGTAGACCAGAGGTGAGTCACCTAAGGGACAAACTGATATAGGTCAGTCATAACGGTGGCAAAAACTATCCATAAAATTGAAGATATTCTACAAGACTAAAGAGAATTGAAGCCTGCTTATAGGTGCCGGAAAGACTTCCGAGAAGACTCAGCAGGCAAACTGAGTTTTGAAGGAAGACGATGATTCTTTTACAGCCAAGAAGAGGAAAAAGGGATCCCACACATAGAAACACAGCAACTGCATAGTGTTTCTGAGGAACTTCTAGAGACCAGATGTGGTAAGAGAGTACAGAGTCAAGGAAAGGGAAGAAAGGATACATGATGGGTGAAGGCCGAGTCTGAAGAAACTTACATGACATAGAAATTGAAAGTAAAAACAATTGGTTTCTGGGGGTGGGGCTTAGGTAAGACATTTATATGATATGTTAATTTTGAAATTTTAACACTATTTTAACTGACAAAAATAGTATATGGTGTACAACATTGTGTTTTGAAACATGGACACGTTGTGGGATGTTTAAATGAAAAATAATACATTATTTCACATACCTGTGATTTTTTTTGTGTGGTGAAAACACTTAAAAATCTGCTCAGTAATTTTCAAGCACGTGGTACAATGTTATTAACTATCACTACGTTTTATGATTCGTGTCTTGAATTTATTCCTCATATTCAACTGAAATTTTATCTCATATGACCAACATTTCCCAGTCTCTGCCTGTCCACATCACCACCATTTCTTGGCAACAATGCCTCTCAGTCAGGTAGACTGTCATGGCGGCTTGGGTGTGGAAGTGGCATGATGGGGATGTGAGGCCAGGTGTGAGGAAGCCACCTGAGTGAGGACAGACTAAGAACACCTGCATGCTCATTTCCTCTAGCATCTCATTTGTTCTCTCTCCCTTCACCTTGCTCTCCCTCTCCCTCTCTCTCCCCCTCCC
>PVIC010047173.1:0-13966 GCA_004025085.1 Thryonomys swinderianus | reverse complement strand
TTCAGGCTGGCCCTGAGCTCACTATGGTGCCCAGGCAAGCCGCCGCGAACTCAGCAATCCTCCTGTCTCTGCCTCCCGAGTGCTGGGATTACAGGCGTGAGCCACCACGCCCAGCATTATATGTGGTAACCGGGGATCGAACTCAGGTCCTTATGCTTGCAAGGCAGGCGCCGGAACCACTGAGCTAACCCTCCGGCCCCAAAGTGCAGAATTTTAAGTCCAGATCACTATGGATTAGAAGGGATGGAGCGAAAAATTTCAAGATCTGTCTTGAGTAGTGTGAGGAGGTGGCAGAGCTGAGGCGTGGGCAGTGGCCCCGCTCTCCTCCTAGGTGTGACGGAAAGTCCAGCCTGGCCTGCGGAGCTGTGGGCTCCTCTCGCATTCTCCACATGGGCCTTGGTCGGTCCTGCGTTTTCAGATCAACAGCAGCGTCGCCACCTCCAGGCCAGTCTGCAGAAGTGTAGTTTTGTGAGCTGGACTGCTGTTCTCCCTCCCTCATTGCTGGCAATGCCTAGCGGGTGACACATGCAATCCCAACACCCTGGATGCTGAGACTGGAGAATCACTGAGTTTAAAGCAGTTTAGCCTACTTAGCAAGACTCTGTCTCAAGAAGAAGAATGTAACCACTGTGGAACTCAGTCTGGAGATTTCTCAAAAAACTAAAACTAGGGCCAGAGATTTAGCTCAGAGGTTCTGGTGCCTGCCTAACAAGCACAAGGTCCCTGGTTTGATCCCCCATAACCATATACTACAATGCTGGGAATGCTGACTCAAGCCCACCAGCAATCAATACCACATACCACAGTGCTGGGTGTGGTGGCTGGAAAAACTAAAAAAATAAAGTAAAATAAATAAAAACCACATTATTTCTCCGGTGTGAGGAACCAAAAGTTAAAATAAAGACTGTAATAGATGTTGGGAAATGGGAAGAAAATGTTCAAATGGGAAGGGGATCAAGGGAGAGAGGAGGGAGAAAAGAAGGAAAGGGCAAGAAAAAAGTGAAAAAGAAGGAAAAATAGAAACAAAGCTTCAGTACACAGGAAGGGGAGGGGGCTTGCTGTGAGGGAAGGGTGGGGAAAGGGGGGCAGGATACAGCATGCACAGGTGCAGATTCTCAGTGATGAATGTTATCATTATTTATCCCAATGATGTACTAATAAATACTTTGTGGCCAGACGTGGTGGCTCAGGCCTGTAATCCCAGCACTCGGGAGGCAGAGGCAGGAGGATTGCTGAGTTTGAGGCTTGCCTGGACTACATAGTGAGCTCAGGGCCAGCCTGAACTACAAAGCAAGACCCTGTCTAAAAAAAAAAAAAAAAAAATGGACAGGAGAGGAAACAGAAAGACTCCTTTCTGTTCCCCTTAGAAAGTTCACATCTGGGAGAGGACAGGGAGTGTACACCCAGGAAAGAAGGAAAAAATGCTGGGCATGGCACTCAGGTTTGGGATCCCCGCCTTAGGAGGATAGGATCCCACTGGGCAACTGTGAGGCAGCAGGATCCCTGAGAGTTCAAGGCTGCATCATCCAAAAACATATTTAAAGAAAGTACAAGAGAAAAAAGAAATAGAGAGGGCTGGGGATGTAGTTCAGTAGTGCAGAGCCTCCCTGGAGAGGTTAAGTCCCTGTATTCAATTCCCAGCACACAAAATATATACATACACATATATATGTGTATGTATGTATATTGCTTACACATATATGTATATTGCTTATTTCAATGTGATTTATACTATAGGGAAAAATAAAGCAGGAAAACAACAAAGTAATGGAGAGGTGAAATTTTTTTTTTTTTTTTTTTTGCTTTTTGGAGACAGGGTCTCGCTTTGTAGTTCAGGCTGGCCCTGAGCTCACTATGGTGCCCAGGCAAGCCGCCACGAACTCAGCAATCCTCTCGTCTCTGCCTCCCGAGTGCTGGGATTACAGGCGTGAGCCACCATGTCCGGCATTGTGGTATGCGGTGTTGATTACTGGTGGGCGTGAGTCTCCACGCCCAGCATTGTATGTGGTTTCCGGGGATCGAACTCAGGACCTTGCGCTTGCGAGGCAGGCGCCGGAACCACTGAGCTAACCCTCCGGCCCGAGAGGTGAAATTTTAAGTAAACTTCTGATAAAGACATCGCTCTGTGACATCCAAGTGACGACTAAAAGGTGAGGAAGTGAGGCCTGTGCACATACGTGAGGCAGGCGCTCCCAGGGGTGCAAGGCCGGGGCAGAGGCACAGGGCAGGGGAAGGCCTGGACTTGCAGGACAGCACAAAGCTCAGCCAGTGGCAAGTGGGTGAGTGAATCAAGGGGAGGAATAAAACTGACCGTGCAAGATTCCTGGGACCAGGCGGTTAGTAGTGGAGGGAGAAAAATGGTGTCAAAGTCTGGGTGTAACTTGAAGCTGGAGATGACAGGTTTCACAGGTCAGTAAGATTTAGGGCGTGTGTGAGAGAGTTTTGATTTGAGGACCTGGAAAGAGAGTCACCGCCAGCTGATGTGGGGAAGATGGGCAGAGGGGTGGGTGGGGAAGAAGAATACAGGTTAGTTTCAGATTTGTCAGGGTCGAAACACCTATAAAATAGAAAGGAGGGAGCTGAGCAGGACACGGTGCACATCTGCAACACTGGCGCTCTGAGAGGCTGACAGGAGCATCACAAGTCTGAGTCCAGCCTGGGCCACTCAGCAATTTAGTCAGACCCTGTCTCAAACATTTTAAAAATTTAAAATGGCTGGGAATGAAGTTCAGTGTGAAGGCCCCAGTTCAGTCCTGAGAGAGAGAGAGAGAGAGAGAGAGAGAGAGAGAGAGAGAGAGAGAGAGAGAGAGAGACAGGGGTGGAGGGAACCTGGATACACAAACCAGGAGGCTGAGAAGAGTGGGCCACATGAGAAAACCAAGTCTAGGAGTTTATACATAGAGAATACTTGAAACCAGAGTGAAATCCCAAGGCAGCACTTACAGAGAGAAGAGCAAACAGGACCAATCCTGCACCCACCAACATTGGGTGGTTGGGATATGAAGAGAAACCAGCAAAGGAAAAAGAGGGAGTGACCAGAAGAGAGGAAGAAACCCACAAAGGTACAAAATCAAAAAGCTGTGCATGAAAAAAAGATCAAAGGAAAAAGAGATCATGTCACGTGTGGCCAACAGGTCAGGCCAAATGAAAACCAGACTTGACTATGGGATTTAGTAATATGGAAACTGCTGGAGGCCTGGGCAGTCACAGTTTCAGAAGCCTGACAGGAGCCCGGAGCCTATTGGAGGGGAGGCAAATTGAAGAGAGGGAGAGAAACAACTGTCCAAAAGGATTTTGCTCTTTCTTTGCAGGCAGAGAAATGGGACAAAGACAAGAGAGGATGTGGGGGTCAAGAAAGAGGTGGTGTAGGCCTGTAACCCCAGCACTCTGGAAGGCTGAAGCAGGAGGATTGCAAGTTCCACCCCAGCCCAGGAAACCTAGTGACTGAAGTGAGATCACATCTCAAAGTAAAAAGTCAGAAAAGGGCTGAGGATATAGCCCAGTGTGAAAGCCATGAATTCTCTTCCCAGTACCACAAAACAAAGAGAGAAAGCAAAGTGTTAAGAGAGGAAAAAAATAGGGCTGGGGATTTAGTTCAGTTGTTATGGCACCTGCCTGGCAAGCACAAGGTTCCTGGTTCAATCCCTGGTAACCACATACAATAATACCGGGTGTGGCAACTCACACCCACCAGAAATCAGTACCACATACCACAGTGCCAGGCGTGGTGGCTCACGCCTGTAATCCCAACACTCTGGAGGCAGAGACAGGAGTACTGCTGAGTTCAAGGTTTGCCTGGGCTACATAGTGAGCTCAGGGCCAGTCTGAACTACAAAGTGAGACCCTGTCTCAAAAAGAGAAAGGGAACCTGGGGTGGTTACTCAAACCTGTAATCTCAGCACTCGGAAGGCTAAGGCAGGAAGTTCACTGGGGGCTACTTGGTAAATTCAAGGCCAGTTTGAATTACATAGTGAAACTGTCCAAACCAAGAAACAAACAATGCTGGGGATTTAGCTCAAGTAGTTCTGGGCCTACCTTTCGAGCACAAGGGCTGGGGTTCTCTCCCTGGTACAATACCGCAGCAAACAAAGAAGAATTAAAGTCCTAGTCTGAGAGTCTCCTTGACCTCCTCCCTGGACAACAAATCAGGCTCACTCCTCCAAGTGACTCAGAAACTTCCATCCGAGCCAAGTACCCGGAGTCCCTTAGGCCCTCTGGCTCCTCGGAAAGCCCTCTGGGTACACACAGACACTTTCAAGCCCTGAAGGCTGAACTCCAACTGGGCTTCCTTCTCCTTTAACTCACAGTTGCTCCTGCCCCGAGAGAAGCCCCGGGGCGAGGTGGAAAGCTCTAGAGCAGGTCTCTTGCTTCTTTTTCTTTTGTGGTACCGGGGACCAAACTCAGGTCCTTGTGTGTCCAAGGTTGGCACCATACCACTTGAGCTAAATCCCCCGCCTCCCAAGAGCAGATCTCTTCTTAGCAATGTCGAGCAAGCTGTCAGAGGCCCCCTGTGAGCTCACAGATGGTTTCAAACTGCCCCTTGCTTTCTTTTTTTTTTTTTTTTTTTGCTTTTTGAGACAGGGTCTCGCTTTGTAGTTCAGGCTGACCCTGAGCTCACTATGGTGCCCAGCAAGCCACCACGAACTCAGCAATCCTCCTGTTTCTGCTTCCCGAGTGCTGGGATTACAGGCGTGAGCCACCATGCCCGGCACTGTGGTATGTGGTATTGATTGCCTGCGGGCGTGAGTCTCCACGCCCAGCATTGTATGTGGTGACCGGGGATCAAACTCAGGAACTTGCGCTTGTGAGGCAGGCGCCAGAACCACTGAGCTAATCCTCCAGCCCCCTTGCTTTCTTTTAATCACAGAGAGATGTCCCTCATCTTGGCCACTTGCTGTACCCCAAGTGAATGAGAAAGAACCCTTCCAGGGGCTAGGAATTACGTAGATAAACAATATGCTTCAAAAATGGAAGGAAATCACCCTGGGGGGCCATTCTCCCCAGAAATGAAGTCTAATATGCTAACTGCTTTTACCATGAGAACAAGAGGTGCCTGTCAGATATCTGTCAATGCCAGGTGTCATGGTACCCATCTATAATCCCAGGACTCAGGAGGCTGAGGCAGGAGGATTGCTGTGACTTTGAAGCTAACCTGGACTACACAGTGAGCTCAAGTCCACCCTGAATTATACAGCAAGACCCTGTCTCAAAAAAATTTTTGTTAACTATGATAAAGTAAGTGGGGTCATAAAGAGTACAGAGGGAAATCCTACTGTCTTCCATAACTGATTAGTATAAATCCTTCACACATATTACTAATATGGAGCCATCCTCCCAGAGAGAGAGGAGCACTAAGGGAACATCATTTTCGTCTGCCAATCAGCCAAACTTCTGATGGGCCCACAGTGGTTCGACTGCAGGACACACAGCCTTTTCTGTGTTCAGCAATCAGGACCGGGAGGAGGGACCCTAAAAGAGCTAAATTGATAGCTGTCGCAATTGGCAATGCTCAGAGCTCAGCTAGCTGGGTTGTCTAGGGAAAACCCAAGGACGACTAAGGTTCCTGTTTCAAGTGCAAGAAGATAACAAACTGGGCTCTTGACTTCACTAAACCACCCCAGGGTCCTGCTCGCTACATTAGACAGCCAATGTGCACTGGAGGGTGGACTGTCCCCACTCCCAGAGGGGGGCTGGGCCAGCCGAAACCCTCACTTCCTGCTCTGATGACTGAGGAAACCAGGGGAACCTGCAGCCCTCCATCCCAGGACAACATCATCTCCTCCCCGGAACCCTGGGTAATCTTAGACTCACGAGTGAGCCAATTCCAGCACTCCATTCTGTTTTGAAGCTACTAGGTCCCCTGGATATAAGCCATATTGGGTTGAAGCAGACCCCTAATCTGAGATTCCTTGCAACTGTACTAACAAAAGAAGTTCCAAAGTTAACTTTTGGACAAAGACTAGAAATCCTGACTCCCCATCAGGGCAGAGCTATTCTTTTTTTTAGAGACAAGGTCTTGATTTGTAGTTTAGGCTGGCCCTGAGCTCACTATGTAGCCCAGGCAAGCCTGGAACTCAGCAATCCTCCTGCCTCTGCAGTCCCCAGTGCTGGGATTACAGGCGTGAACCACCATGCCCGGCACTGTGGTATGTGGTATTGATGGCTGGTGGGTGTGGTGACTCGTGCATTGCATGTGGTTACCAGGATCAAACTCAGGGCCTTGCGCTTGCAAGGCGGGCGCTGGAACCACTGAGCTAAATCTCTGGCCCAATTGTGCACTACTTTTAACCCTGCTTCTTTCAAGGCTACAGGCCCAAAAGTTAGCCAGTCCTGTGAATGGATGATCTCCCAGACCTGTGCACACGGGCAGGCCATCGGTGAGCTCCCCCTCCAAAACCCTGAGGAGGTGTAGCTCCTGGATGGCAGTGGCCTTATCAGTCATCTATACAGCACAGGCAGGAAATGCTATGACATCTAGAGGCAGGCCATCTTCCTTCCCAGCAGATTGCAGTCAAGCACTGTACTGGGCACCAGAGTCTTGGAAATCAAAAGGCTGATAGTGAAAAAAAAAGAAAAAAAAAACCGGGCTGATAGGGAAGCAAGAAGGACAACCCTACAACCCCTCAAGGCATGAGCCTTATCCTCACTTCTGGAGGAAACATTTTGGTCTTTCCTTGGGAACAGAGTGACAAGCTGTAACAATCCTAGCTAAGAAGTGGCCTCAATCTTTCCATAAGACATCTGAGTCCTGAATCCAGTTGCTGCCAAGAGCGCCCATGAGAATTCATAACATCCCCTGAACTGGGTCTTTGGGAACTGTTCTTTTTTTTTTTGAGACAGGGTTTCGCTTTGTAGTTCAGGCTGGCCCTGAGCTTACTGTGTAGCCCAGGCAAGCCTGGAACTCAGCAATCCTCCAGTCTCTGCCTCCCGAGTGCTGGGATTACAGGCCTGAGCCACCACACCTGGCACTGTGGTATGTGATATTGATGGTTGGTGGGAGTGAGTCTCCACGCCCAGCATTGTATGTGGTTACCGGGGATCCAACTCAGGACCTTGCGCTCTCGAGGCAGGCCCTGGAACCACTAAACTAACCCTCTGGCCCTGGGAACTGTTCTTTTTTTTCTTTTTGAGACAGGGTCTCGCTTTGTAGTTCAGGCTGGCCCTGAGCTCACTATGGTGCCCAGGCAAGCCGCTGCGAACTCAGCAGTCCTCCTGTCTCTGCCTCCTGGAGTGCTGGGATTACAGGCGTGAGGCACCACGTCCAGCATTGTGGTGGGCGTGTCTCCACGCCCAGCATTATAGGTGGTTACCGGGGATCAAACTCAGGACCTTGCGCTTGCAAGGCAGGCGCCAGAACCACTGAGCTAACCCTCCGGCCCTGGGAACTGTTCTTTACTGCAGTAAAGTTGGCAGATATGGATGATTGGATTCATCTCCTTCCTTCCCTCCTTCCTTCCGTGCTGTACCAGGGATCAAACTTGTGACCTTGTGCTTGCAAGGCAAGTTCCAGAATCACTGAGCTAAATCCCCAGCCTTGAATTCATCTTTCTGTTTGCTGCTGCTGTTCTGGTTGTTTTGTTTTGTTGTGAGACGGGTCTTGCTTTGTAGTTCAGGCTGGCCCTGAGCTCACTATGTAGCCTGAATTAGCCTCCAACTCACAGAATCCTCCAGCCTCTGCTTCCCAAGTGCTGGGATTACAGGTGCGAGCCACCACAACAGACACTGTGATATGAGGTACTGAGGATCAAACTCGGGACCTTGCACTTGCTAGGCAAACATTGGTACCACTGAGCTAAATCCCCGGCCCTAGATTCATCTTTCTAGAATAAAACCAGTCCCATTCGAACTGTCCAGAAAAAAAAAGGAGAAAGCTGTTCCTGTGAGCCTCTGAAAGACTTGTGATTTCTCTTCAAAAAGCAAGTGTTGCTGGGCATGGTGGCTCATGCCTGTAATCCCAGCACTCAGGAGGCAGAGGCAGGAGGATGGCTGAGTTCAAGGCTTGCCTGGACTACATAGTGAGCTCAGGACCAGCCTAAACTACAAAGTGAGACCCTGTCTCAAAAAACAAAACAAAACAGGGCCGGACGGTTAGCTCAGTGGTTCCAGCGCCTGCCTCGCAAGCGCAAGGTCCTGAGTTCGATCCCCGGTTACCACATATAATGCTGGGCATGGAGACACACCCACCAACAATTAACACCGCATACCACAATGCCGGACATGGTGGCTCACACCTGTCATCCCAGCACTCGGGAGGCAGAGACAGGAGGATTGCTGAGTTCGCGGCGGCTTGCCTGGGCACCACAGTGAGCTCAGGGCCAGCCTGAACTACAAAGCGAGACCCTGTCTCAAAAAAGAAAAAAAAAAAGCAAGTGTCTAATGCAGCTACAGGAAGTGTGGGAATCTGACCAGCTCCTCATATTTGGGCTAGTAGTAAAGGTCAGTGGTCATTAACTCTTTTTCTCCTTGTTTACTGACAGATTTTTATTTTCTTTGACACCACCAGTGAGCCACAGCACCCCAAGGGAGTTGGAGAGCCATGGTTACCAGTGGATAGGGTCTACAGCCCCTTATGGAGCTGATGGAGCTTGACGGAGCTTGATGGAGCCATAGAAGACAGAGAGACTTCCACTCCTTCAATCCAGATGAAGAATTATGGGGATTGGTAACCCTCAGCGGAAATGAGACAGGAGATTACAGTATGGCAGAACCAGTTGGTGAAGCAGGCATGGCCTTTAGTTAGAAGTTCCCAGTATACATGCCCAGAACAGTTCCCAAAGCCCTGCATGTGGATTTCTTGAGAAAACTCAAGCAGATTTCCAACAGGATGGACTGGACCGGAGGTCAGGCTGAAGTGTAGGATCCCACTGGCGCCTCTCAGGACCTGTATGTAGAAGCTCTCATGAGTTTCCTCAGGATCGGGACAGTATAAAAAGGATGCAGATGCCAAGAAGAGCTTGACATCTGGCTTTCTTCAGGACAGCTCCCCTGCTTCCTCTAGGTATACTTATATCTTGATTTTTCCTTCTTTTTTTTTTTTTCTTTTTTTGAGACAGGGTCTCGCTTTGTAGTTCAGGCTGGCTCTGAGCTCACTATGTAGCCCAGGCAAGCCTGGAACTCAGCAATCCTCCTGTCTCTGCCTCCCAAGTGCTGGGATTACAGGCATGAGCCACCACGCCCGGCCCTTCTTTTTTTTTCTAGACAGGGTCTCACTTTGTAGTTCAGGCTGGCCCTGAGCTCACTATGTAGCCTGGGCAAGCCTTGAATTCAGCAATCCTCCTGCCTCTGCCTCCCAAGTGCTGGGATGACAGGCATGAGCCACCACACCTGGTGCTTTTTTCTTTCTTACTCAAGGCCTAAATTTGCTCTGAGGTCAGTTTCTCCCTTGTTCTTTACTTTTACATTTTCAAACAAATTTTGCCACTGCTTAAAAAAGTAAAAAAGAAGAATTAAAGTAAGTCCTAGTCACATACCCAATCCTCCCAGTATTATAGGTAAAAAAGCCAGCTAGACATATGTAGGCAGATAGATAGGGCCAGCCCTTGAAAGACTTGCAAAAAAGTGGATCCTTCTGAAGGCCAACACCATCAATGAGAAATTACACTCAGGCCTCATTCTCCACCTAGGATGGAAAGTCCAGGTCTGGATCCAGCCCCTCCCTGGAAGACAGTGATTACAAAATCCCCAGATAATCGGCAGGACCTTGAACCACCGGGAAGAGTCTTGTGACAAGAAAGACCCCTAGGGCTTGATTCCTCATTGGTGGCCCTATGTTTGAACCCACCCACCTCGTGATTTTGGTCTATAAAAGTCCTCTGGAAGAAGCAACCCTGGGGTTACCCACTTTCTGGGTCCCCCCTTCTGTCTCTTTTAAGGCAGAAGATTTTTCTCAATAAAATTTTCCTACTCAAACCTCTGTCATTCCTAAAATTTATTCTCCGATTTTTAGAGAGCATGAACTCGCATTTCAGGTGGGGAGTTAGGCCTTAACTTTCCTGTATCACCAGCAATATGAGGTTTTGTTGTTATGGTGGTTTGTTTAGTTGTTGTTGCATGGCTTTCTTTTTTTTTTTTTTTTTGAGACAGGGTCTTGCTTTGTAGTTCAGCCTGGCCCTGAGCTCACTATGTAGCCCAGGCAAACCTCAAACTCAGCAATCCTCCTGCCTCTGCCTCCCGAGTGCTGGGATTACAGGCGTGAGCCACCACACCCAGCACTGTGGTATGTGGTGCTGATTGCTGGTGGTCGTGAGTCACCACGCCCAGCATTGTATATGGTCACCAGTATCGAACTCAGGACCTACGCTTGTGAGGCGCCGGAACCACTGAGCTAAATCTCTGGCCCCTCTTTTGTAATTTTTTTTTTTTTTTTAGACAGGGTCTTGCTTTGTAGTTCAGGCTGGCCCTGAGCTCACTATGTAGCCCAGGCAAGCCTCGAACTCAGCAATCCTCCTGTCTCTGCCTCCGGAGTGCTGGGATTACAGGTGTGAGCCACCCCACCCGGCCCCTCTTTTGTAATTTTTGGAATGGAAATGTCTATCTTTGCCACTGAATTTTGGAAGTGTTTAATTTTCTTTTTATTTGTACAAGGTCTTGCAGCTAAGATTTGCTTTCAATCTCAGAGGAGACTTTGGATTTGTACTTTTTCTTTTTTTCTTTGGTACCGGGGATCAAACTCATGACTTCACGCTTGAGAATCAGGAGCTGAAACCACTGAGCTAAATCCTCAGCCCCCAGGGCTTGTACTTTTCAGGACTTGGGTAGCTCTTAGACTAAATGCCTTTTGTATATAAAGGGATGTGCATGAGTTTTTGAGGGAGGGCAGGAGCAGAACATTATGGCTTGTATCTAGATTTCCCCCCAAAACCTCATGCAGTCATAGGTTGGGCTTTTTCAGAGGTGGCTAAATCTAGAGTGTGAGACATTAGAATTGATTCATGGGGCAATGCTAAAGTCAAGGCAATGTAGGATTAAGGGTTTGAGTGCTATCTGCCCTAAGTAGCCTGGATAAAATATAAGGGATAGAAAGAGCTGTGATCTTCCCTTGTTTATTTTGCTACCTTGTGTCAGCCATGAATTCTTTCTTCTCTACAGTGCCTGCCTGAGACATCACCTGGCCTTGAAGCCAGCCAATTACAGACTGAAACTTGTATGAAAGGTGAGCTAAATAAGCCTTTTCCCCTTTAAATTTGAATGTGGATATGTTGTCACAGCAATGAGAACCAAGTAACTAAGATAGCTGCCTAGGCTGACCTCTGACTCACAACCCTCCAGCCTCAGACTCCAAAGTACCTGGGATCACAGGCCTGCACTATCACCACCTGCACTGTCTGTCTGTGATGGATTCCTGACACCATGGGTGAATTTAGGCAGTTTTTAGGTTGGTTCTCTAGGCATGACACATATTGGCCGACAAGTGACACATGGACTTTTTACACAGCACCCGCCGAGGATCAGATGAGGGCCTTCCTTACACACACCCACGCTCTAACACTGAGCTCCAGCTCAGCCCCTCAATTCTTGTGCATCTTCCTTTTCCTTCTTAGAGAGTTATCATAGGCATTTCTAATATAGTAAATGCTAAATAAAAGTAAATTAAGAAACTAGACTACATTAAAGTACAGCAGTGCATCTCAACTTCACACTTACAAGAACTTCAACACCATACACTTATTGAAAATTCAAAAGTTACAGCCAACAGCTAAGTGGAAAACAAAATCTTATTCTTACCACCTGCTCCTCTCCTTAAATGCAAGAAGTTTCTTGAACTTTCCAGAAAAACAAAAGCTATGTATGCGAGGCATATGTATTCTCAACTTTTTTGTGTGTTTTTAAAATAATCCTTATTTTTTAAAAGTTAAGATGTGCACTGTAGAGAAACACATGGAGCAAAGAACACATTCATTTGCAGTCAGAAAGAGCTCAGCTGGCTGTGACAACTTCATCACACAGCTTTTTATAGACTTTTGCAAAAGTGTGGTCACTCTGCTGTGGCTCTATTAAGTAAGGGTTGTGGGGCTGAGGGAACTTCGTGCAGTGGTTTCTTTTCTGCTAGATCAGGGAAGGAAATATTTCCATCCTCACTTGTCAACCCAGATAACTCAGCCCAAGTGTGTCACCAAGCTTTTCATTGCTATAACAAACATGTGAGATGATCAGTTTATAAAGAGAAAAGGCTCACTTTGACTCAAAGTTTTAGAGGTTCCAGTTGACAATCTGTTGGTTCTGTTGTTTCTGGGCCTAGAGGGAAGCCCCGATCACGATTCTGGAAGATCCAGCAGTGCAGTACTGCCGTCTCCTGGCCAGGAATGAAAAGAGAAAGGAGAAATGCTAGGATCCCTAAAGACTTCCCATGAGGCCTCACTTCCTAAAGGTTCCACCACCTCAGCTTGGTGCAGTGATGCACATCTATAATCTCTTCGTTCTGGGAGGCAGAGGCAGGGAAATCAAAAGTTTGAGCCCACCTGGGCATTCTGGTCAATTTAACAGTTTAGCAAGACCCACGTCGGAGGGAAGAACAGTTCTGGGGAGGGGTGGGGGAGGGTTATATCAATTCCTGAGAGCCAGCCAGGAGGACAATGCAAATGGATCAGCACCACTGATTCATGGCTATTTTGTTCAAATTCTGCTTTTTCTTTGCAGCCTCCTATGTTTCAGATGCTTGTTAGTTTTGCCATGTTTTGAAACCCTTCCTGGGTTATTGCAGAGCCCCTCTTGTCAGCTTGTCCTTCTCCAAATAAATACACTCTTGCTAGGGATTTAGCTCAAGTGGTATTGCGCCTACCCTGGATGCACAGGGCCCGAGTTTGATCCCTGGTACCGCAAAAAAACAAAAACAAAAACAAAAACCCTCTTGATGAGCTGTGTTTCAAGATCATTGGTGGAGCATTTACTAGTATGTGCACAAGGCTCTGGATCAATCTCTACCACTGCAAACAAAACCAAAACAAAGTCCTTGCTGGTTCAAGCTCTTTCACTTCTTAGTTTTGTTTGTCAAGTGAGTTTGCTTTTGGAGGTAGAATCTTGTTACACTGCCCAAGCTGACCTGGAAGTCTGGGGCTCAAGCCATCTTCCTGCCTCAGTCTCCCAAGTAGCTGGGACTACAGGAGTGCTCCACCATAGTTGACTATAATCTCATTTTGTTTCTGTGGTGTTGGAAATTGGACTCAGGGTCTTTGCATTAGGCTGTATCCTCAGCCCTACTCTTATTATTTAAGACAAGGCCTCACTAAATTGCTAAACTGCCTAGGCTGGGTTTTAACTTGTAATCCTCCTGCCTCCGCCTCCCAGATGCTGTAATATCTGGTTAAATCCATTTGTTCAAAGGTGTGGTGTAACTGGGGTTTCTTTGTTGATTTTTCTGTTTCTAGTTGACCTGTCTAATGGTGAGAGGAAGGTACTGAAGCCAGTCACTATGACTGTGCTGGTGTCTACTGGTCTTTTTAAGTCCACTAGCTTTTGTTTTGTGAAATTGACTGTGGACAGCTAGGGATTTAGCTCAGTGGTTCTGGCATTTTCAAAAGTCATCTTTTAAAAGGTAATAAAAGTTATGAAATAAACATAAAAAAATTTAAATACTCATGACTTTTTTTTTTTTTTTTTTTGCTTTTTGGAGACAGGGTCTCGCTTTGTAGTTCAGGCTGGCCCTGAGCTCACTATGGTGCCCAGGCAAGCCGCCGCGAACTCAGCAATCCTCCTGTCTCTGCTTCCCGAGTGCTAGGATTACAGACGTGAACCACCACGCCCAGCATTATATGTGGTAACCGGGGATCGAACTCAGGTCCTTGTACTTGCGAGGCAGGCGCCAGAACCACTGAGCTAACCCGCCGGCCCCTCATGACTATTTTCTATCCATGATCTTTCATTTAGATTATAACCAAGTATTTATAGTATTACAAACCCCAAATCATGACACAGAACTCGATATGTTCTTCAATGTGCCCTAAGTCTCCCATTATAGTGCCAATTAAGA
>PVIC010047172.1:0-13956 GCA_004025085.1 Thryonomys swinderianus | reverse complement strand
CCATAAAGAATGACAAGATCGATCCATTTAGGTGCAAATGGAGACATCTGGAGGATATACTAATAAGTGAAATCAATAGATCACAGATAGACAATTCCTGGATCTTCTCTTTGGCATGAACACCTGTAGATGCAAATGAGTTCTAGAAAGTAGGACAGCTTTTATAGAGTGGAATATTTCTATAGGAAACTTGGTGTGGAAATGTGATGAGGGGAAGGAATAAATATGATTCAGAAAGAAAATAAAAGAGCATGTATAAAGGGGGGAGGAGGGGGGAGTGGGTAGGGATATGGGTAAAAATGAGAATTACCTTGTGGCATATACTGGTACAAATTTCCCAATGTTATATGTGGTTTTGAGATGTATATAAATTGTACCAATAAAGAATTCAATAAAAAAAAAAGAAGAGTAGAAAGAGCTGAAAGACAGCTGCCTGTGGGGGGCCTCACTCGGGTGGCAGAGCACATTGGCCCTGAGCCCAAAGGCTGGAAGCTGCAAGCTCTTGGGAAGCTGATGGGTAACTCCAGCTTCTCCAGCGGATGGAGCAGAGTTGGGGTTTCTGGTGAGCCAGAGCTTGAGGCCTGGGGATTGGGGTCTCCTGTCAGCCCTGCCTCCTGCACACAGGGCTCTGTATTCTCTGCTTGGGAGTTCAGCACCAGGTCTGTCTGGGGAGGATGAGGAAGGGGAGGATTAATAATAACCATGTCCTGTCCACAGGTGCCACAGCTTGGGGGTGCGGAGCATTACAGATAGCTGCAGATAAAGAAATCACCAGTTAATCTGATAGATCCCTCTCAGATAGAGAGTACCAGAGAGGTGATCTTCATGTATCTGATGAGGGAACTAAGAAAGGGAGAGAGCAAATAACTGCCCTAAATGATGTAGTTAGTAAGACTGCTGCATCCTCTCCTCCTTGCTTTTTGTGACTATAGACTCTCCTTTGAAGTGAGATCCCTGCACCCTGCAGGTGTAGACATCACCTGGTTGACTGATTTCAGCAAATACATATTGAGTAACTCTTCAGTATCAGTACTGTGCTAAGTTCCAGGCAGACTGGCAGGAACACAGACAGATATGGTCCCTAGAATTTGCCTTATCATGATGGCAACAGACATTAACAATGATCATACCATTACAATGGTGCATCATTAGTGACAGAGTGTGAGGGCGCTATGATGAGAAAGTCAGGGTGTGGCAGGAATACAGCAGGATCTTGTTTAGAGGGGGTCAGGGAATATCTCTCTGACAGTGTCATCTTTTAGCTGAAGGTGGTTGAGACAGTGTCCCAAGCAGAGGGAACAGCCCGTAGAAAGGCCTGAGGCTGTTCAGACCTGCAGGTTTTTTTTTTTTTTTTTTTTTTTTTTTTTTTTTTTTTGCCATGCCACAGCACACACAGAGGAGGGTGTTGGTATTTCTGTGGAACCTGTTAGCAAGACTGGCCTGCAGGCTTCGACTTCCCCAAGTCCAACCTGGTCACCCAATGGCTGAGAGGGTCTGATGTCTTGGCCCACTATTTGTGAGGCTCTGCCTGTATGAGGAGTAAGAGTTGAGGTTGAGGGCCAGAGATTTAGCTCAGTGGTTCCAGTGCCTGCCTCACAAGCCCAAGGCCCTGAGTTCAATCCCAGTTACCACATACAATGCTGGGCATGGTGATTCATGCCCACCAGCAATCAATACCACATACCACAGTGCTGGGCATGGTGGCTCATGCCTGTAATCCCAGCACTTGGGAGGTAAAGACAGGAGGACTTCTGAGTTTGAGGCTTGCCTGGGCTACAGGCTTGCTCAGGGCCAGCCTGAACTACAAAGCAAGACCCTGTCTCAAAAAAAAAAAAAAAAGTTGAGGTTGAAAGGGGCCTTGAATCTTCTCCTTCACTTTGCTGGTCTAGGTTGCCAGCTGTGGGCACATAGACAAGGAACTAACTTGAGTTACTAATATATCCACTTTGTGCCTTCTTGACTGTTTCTGGGATTATCTTAAAATTCAACCTGGGAAGCACACAAAAGCCAGAGACGCAAGTTTTTGGTACATTGCCCCTGACTCCGACTTCCTTGTGGATCAGAGCTTCCTGGGGTTTACCAGGCAGAAAAGATGGTGCTGAGAGAGAGGACTTAGCTGGGCCTTCCCATTAAGTGGACCTGGCCTGGTTTAGTTGGTACCTGGGAGCTGAAGTTCTGCAGGAAGTTTTCTGACTATCAAGGCACAGGAATCTTCCCCTAGAGATCACGCAGTAGTGAATGTCCTGAGCTTTGACCAGGAGGACAAGTGACTTCTACGTCAGGGAACTTTAAGGAGATGAAGGGTGTGGCTCTACCAGAGAGGAGGGGCAGGAATTCTGGTCCCAGCTCTCCCAGAATGAGAAGAAGAAGAAACAATTTCCTAGCACCAAGTTGGTAAAGCAAGATTTAACTTAAGCATCATCTTTCTTTAGAATGAGATAGTGACATGGATTAATCTAGAATTGTTACTATCTTGATCTCCAGAGGTACTGAGTAGTACCTCTACATCAGCCATAGTCTCCCTTAATCTTTCTATTATTCTCATCATCTCACCGTGGCTCAGAGGTGAATACTACATGGGTCCTATGGGGGCTTAGTTTTCTTGGCTGTGATATCGAGAGAGTTGCCTGGCTATGGATGTCCATTTGTTCCTAAACACCTACTAAGGTATTTTCTAAATAATTGCATATATCTTGTTTTCTTGTGGATCAAACACAAGAAAAATCTTGTGTTTCTTGTCTTCCCAAGAAAAATCACTGTGCCCATTCTGTAAGATTGAAAAATGTCTGTGGGAATATTGAGAAAAAGTCATAGTATGAAAGTATGAGATTCCCCAGGCTCTAATAATGATTCTGGGCTAGTCTGTCTGGGTTACAGTTCTGAGTGGGAGATTGGACTGGGTCTTGGTTGAGATCTGTTCCAGCTCTAATATTGCATAAAGGATAAAACCAATTGGAAATCCATATCTTGTTTTTATTTTGACTTGTTTACAGTTTTTCTTCCTGTCTGCTCTACTCTTTTTGATGACAGGCAAATTCTGTGTATGTGAGGTTTAAAGATTACAAGCGAATTGTCAAAGAGCTGCCTGCACCTTGCCTGGGTGTTCTTTCATTCATTTATTCACTCATTCATCCAAGAAATTTTTACAGATATGCCATGTCACTGACATTGACCACCTGTGCTATGCTGTGTAGCATAAAGTAATAGCAATTGATGCAGCCAAAGACACTGTGTGAGAACTGACTTTGAGTGAAGATATTTTTCCCTCAAACAAGGCTAACCAGTATACACAATTAAAAAAGGACAAGCTGGCTGATATTATAGTACCATAACTTGTTTGGTTTGAAGGTGCACTGGAAATTTGGCTTATAGAATTTGGCTAATCATCAAAATCTTAAAAACAAAAATTTAAAAGCCTTTATTTGTACATTATCTTCTTAAAAAGACTGTAGATTTGTAATTCTATTATAAAGTGAGCCATTTCACCCTACCCTCTCAATACAAACAATAGAAATTTACTTATTGGACAAAAATAATGGTAAGACATTTTTATATATACCTGAGGTTGAACAAAAGAGAGGGAAGTCCTCAGGGCCTGGAAATTAAGAGGCTCAGAACCTGAACTCTGAACACGTGAACTGATGTTTTAATGGCCTAGGGAACTGGCTCTGGATATAGTCTTAGTGCACTGGAATCAAACCAAGGTTTTGGAATTCTTAGAGAAGGAATTAAAGTAATTATGATCAGTATGGTAATAGCTATCATGGAAGAAGTAGACATCATGCAAGAATAGATGGTAAAGGGCCAGAGGGTTAGCTCAGTGGTTCTGGCGCCTGCCTCACAAGTGTAAGGTCCTGAGTTCGATCCCGGTAACCACATACAATGCTGGGTGTGGTAACTCACACCCACCAGCAATCAATACCACATACCACAGTGCTGGGCGGGTGGCTCACGCCTGTAATCACAGAACTAAGGAGGCAGAGACAGGAGGATTGCTGAGTTGGAGGCTTGCCTGGGCTACATAGTGAGCTCAGAGCTAGCCTGAACTACAAAGTGAGACCCTGTCTCCAAAAAAAAAAAAAAAAAAAAAAAAAAGAATAGATGGTAAAATAATGCAGTGAAATAGAGACTTTGCTGAAGAATCAAGAAGGAATGCACAGTCATCAAGAGGGAAAGTACAGTAACTGAATAAACTGCCATTAATACACTCTTTAAAAGACTGGACATGGCCAAGGAAAGAATGAATATACTTGAAGGTGTGTCAAATGTATTTCCTAAATGAAACAGAAAATAAAAAAACAAAGTCAAGACAACCCCCCAAGCAAAAATAGAACATTCAAGAACTGTGGGGTAATTTTAAGAGGAGTAACACATGCATAATTAGAATACAAGAAAAGAAAAAGAAAATGAAGAATAAGAAATATTTGATGCAGTAATGGCCATGAATTTTCCAAAATTAATGACAGAGACTAACCATATGGAAAACTCAGAGAATACCAAGCAGTATGAACATGAAAGCATCTATGTGGAAGACCATCTTAGTCAAATGTCAGGAAAACTTGAAATAAAACAGTTGTGCAAACATACTTTATTTATTGAGAAGCAAGGATAAGAAGTCTAGTAATTTCTTACCAGAAACCATACAAGCAAGAAGAGAGTGCCAAAAAATATAAATGTTGAGAGAAAAAATCACTAATCTTGAATTTTATATTCTGGGAAGTTATTATTAAGAAGATAAAAAAGAGGGTAGGAGGGTAGCTTAGTGATAGAGTACTTGCCTAGCAGATGTGAGGCCTTGAGTTCAATCCCCAGCACCAGAAAGTTAAAAGAAAAGAAGGAAAAACTAAATATTGACAGTCAAATAAAAACTAAGAGAATTATCAATGGTAGACCTGGCAAGGAAGAAGAATCGAAAGAAGTACTTTAGGGAGAAGACATATCACATAAGTCAGAAACTCAGATTTACATAAAGATGGGAATCTACAAAGAAATAAAGATAAAATATAAGGGCTTTGAATTTTCTTATTCTTAATTGATCTATCTAAAAGGTAACTATGTAAAGTAATGACAGTGTAGCACTGTACAGTTGATTATTATACATGAATAAATGAATGGAATTGCAACAATGTAATAAAGAGCAGTGAGGACAGTTCAAAGACACCTATACAACTATTGAAGAGAAACAATCTTCTTCGAAGTTAGACTTAATATTAGTTATGAATGGTGGCACACACTTATAATCCCAGCATTCTGATAGGCTAAGGCAGCAGGATCACAAATTTGAGCCCAGTCTGGGTAACTTAGCAACCTAGCGAAACCCTACCTCAAAATTAAAAAGGGGCTGGGAATGTAGCTCAGTGCAAAGGAAATGGATTCATTCCCTAGTTAAAAATAAAACCCCTAAGGGTTTCAGTTGTTTGTTATCTCCGCCACATGGCTGTGAAAACAAACTCTGAATTGTTCTCTTCTGGGTTTGTCAGGTCACATTTTTGGTCCTGGAACTCCAAGTAGCTGCCTAACCTAAGAAGGATGCTGACTAACTGGAACTTGCCCAGAGGAGGTGACTAGGTTGGGGAAGGACTTATGTAAATAGCTAATATTTACTAAGTACTTTATGTGGCAGGTACTATTCAGAGCTCTTTCCTTAGTTTGTTCTCTGCCTACCCTGTGGGGTAGGCCATGTAAAGATTCTCCCATTTTACAGGTGAGAAAGTTACGAGGATACTTGTCCTAGCCACACAGGTGGATGCCAGATCTGAAGGCAGATAGAGTCCAGGGCCTGTTCCTTCATCCCCAGTTATCCTGCCGACCACTTATACAACTCCACTTCTCCACCCATGAGCCTGTCTTATGAGGAACTGGAACTGTGTGGCCTGGAGGGAAGAGAACTCAGTGGACACCAAGAGGGTGATCTGATCTCAGAAGGTCTCCAGTGAGAGCAAAGCTGAAGCAGGCTTCTCTGTGGCCCAACAGACAGACACAGGACCAAGGTAGGCAGTAGAGAGGCAGTTTTCCTTTCTTCTGTTTTGGAGAAAGATGGATTTGTTGATCTTCTGAAGTCTTGGCTACGAGATCAGATGGGATGGATTCACTGAAGACTCACGGAGTCTAGCTTGAGTTTGGTGCATTTAAGAAGATATGTATGGTCCTGGGGCTCAGGTGGGAGGATTGGGAATGATGTCATTTTAGGGCACCAAGAGGACAGACAACATTAGTCATCTGTTGGTTAAACAGCTGCGAACTCCTGGCAAAAGCTGTCTAAAGTGAGAGGCAGGACTTTCAGGAAAGGGCTCAGGGAGGTGAGGCTTAGAGGTGGTACAGGCCAAATGACAAGATAAGAACCTACCTGTCGCCATCATTTAACCTGGGGCTGGATCACGGAACTCAGGGGCCATGGAGCTAAAGAGAAGCAGCTCAGTGAGGCTAGGGGCAGGTGAAGGTGACAGTGGGAGGTCTGGGTGCCTCTCAGGAGGGAAGTGGGAATTTCACACACATTATGAGAGCTCTGGCTTGAGAACGTAGCAGTCTGAGAAGGAGATGTTGCTGCATACTGGTCTGCTAGACCTGGCATTGTAGAACAGGGATCCTCTAGGCCCCTGTCTTACCCAGACAGTCCTGGAAAGAAGAGGAGAATGTGCTTCCTTCTCATCGGAGAGAACTTTTCGGGACCTGTATCGGAAGACTGCTGGAAACAGCACAGTGTCATCATTAAGAGCACTTCGGAAGCAGCAGCTTGCGGCTTTGCAACCTATCTTTGAGTCTCTTAGGAGATTCAGGCTTACTCCAGGGTCGGGATAATGTCCCTGCTCCTGGGTTTGAGTATGCTGGTTACCATCAACTCCCTGTCAAACATTAGCTTTTCTTCGTTTGGGTACATAATTATTATTTAAAGCCTAGTCAGTACTACCAATGCTTTAGCCTCCATTTTGTCACATGTAAGACAGGGATAGTAACTGTGTCATAAGAGGCCCTTATGACAAAATGAGATGATCATAAAGCGGGCTAAGCAGGCTCCTGCCCACAAAAGGCACTCAATGAAGGTAGCTTTATTAAGGAGCATTTTGCCATGTCAGAGTTTTCCAGGGAGGAGAGCCAAGTTCACAGGGAAAAAGGCATCAGGACAGCCCAGGTGGGTTGGGCACGCAGGGAAGGAAGGAGTTTGTGGCAGGGGGTGAGAAGAGTTAGACTGGCCCTCCTGGCTGCAGGGGCGGAATCTTGGTGCTGCTGAGAAGCTGGGAACTTTTTCCTCCCAGGCTTTCTCTGATTTTACCGTTTGCTTGAGTACAGATTACACAGGCAAATGAGCTCAGGCTTCTAGGGGAAAGTCCCATTAAAGCAATCAAAATAACAATTTGTATCACTTTCAGAACTTCTGCCTGAGGAGCAAAGAAATCCTGGTAATAAATTATTAATTCTGGTTGTACTATGTGATTTTCCTCCCACAAGCACACCTTCCCGTTTTCCTTCGGGTGCAGCAGAGCAGGGGAATTCTTAGCTTCTGACCTCTCTGGTCAGAAGGAGAGACGCAGTCTCCACACCTCACCCTGTGGTCTGAGGGACTACTGGGCAGAGCTTGGCACACCCCTCCTTGAGGGACAGAGGGGTCTGTGCTCTTGGGGATGCTTGCCACTGTCTGTCGTGTCCAGACTGCACTGTGCTGCTCCCGGGGTGAGGACCCCGGAGGCAGTGAGGGAAACACCTGGGCATGTTGCTTGTCACTATTGTTTCTGTCCTGGGAGAATTCTGCATGATGCACACGGGGCCCCTGAGCCCCAGAGACTGTGGGCTGGGGGTTCGTGCATGAAGTGGGGGGAGGAGGGTGAGTAAGAGGGCCCTAGTGGACAGGGGAGGCCCAGGTGGAGGAGCACAGCACGAAGACACGAGCTGGGCACTCTTCCTGGAAAGGGGGCTACTGTGGGCGGTCAGATGAGGCATGGCAGGAATGAGGAAGATGACTCTGGAAACCCGACTCCCTCTCCATGGATATTAAATATATTAATATTATTTTACAATATATAAATAGACACTTTGGCTATATGTGTGTTTATACATAATAGAACAGAATAGAAAGTAATACAAATAAAATCTGGACAGTGCATATAGTTAAATACTTCGTATTGTCTCATTTAATTCTTACAACAAACCTGTTAAGGTATTTTCCTTACAAAAATGAAGAAAGTGAAGAGATGATATTTAATACACAGCAAAAGTTAAAATTCAGTTTTTGTTTTGTAAGACAGGGTCTTGCTCTATAGCTCAGGCTGGCCTTCAACTGGCCATGAAGCACGAAGCTGTCAGGTGTATGTCACCATGCTCAAAGTTAAAACTTTTTTTTTTTTTTTGAGACAGGGTCTTGCTTTGTAGTTCAGGCTGGCCCTGAGCTTACTATGTAGCCCAGGCAAGCTCCTAACTCAGCAATCCTCCTGCCTCTGCCTCCCAAGTGCTGGGATTACAGGCGTGAGCCACCACGCCTGGCAAAACTTTTTGTACTATGTTTTCCAGGTAGAACATATATGATAGGTTTGGATATACAGTGTAATTTTTATCATCTTTTAAACTTTAGCACTAGTCACTTATTGATCAGGTTTGGATGTTTGAATGTGAGATTT
Source organism: Thryonomys swinderianus (assembly GCA_004025085.1). NCBI lineage: Eukaryota > Metazoa > Chordata > Mammalia > Rodentia > Thryonomyidae > Thryonomys > Thryonomys swinderianus. The sequence goes on along the minus strand of PVIC010047172.1, from coordinate 5,347 downwards.
GGTGGCTTCATGAAGTTGCATTGGAGTTGCTGGGAAGAGAAAAGAGCAGAACTTCCCTACAGGGAACCCATTTGCATGGGTTCTTTTCAACAAATTCACTTAGGAACAGAATCTGGGAGTCAAGTTATATGGAATAAATCAGAAGAAACCTCATGATATCTTACCCTGAAGGCAGAACTTTTAACGTCATTTGCCTAGTGCTTTTTTGCTGGGCTTTTGGCCCTCTTCAGGATGAGTATTTAGAGTTTGGAGGAAGTAACCACTTCTCTCCTGTTTTGGCTCAGGGCATGACTGCCATGTCACTGATACACTGAGGTTCTAGAAGTTAGTAGCTAAAAAGCAGAAAGCGAGCACTGGGTATTGCGATTCTGTAGTGGGCCAGCCTGTTGGTAAGAGGCTGCCTAACAGCTGCTTTTCTCTTTCATTACCTGGCAGTTAAAAAAACTGCATCTATGCTCTGACAATATATATGACCTCTAAAGATGATCCCTTCTTTACCCCAGACAATGTTAGCTGCAGAAACATCTACTGGGGAGACCCGATACTGGCCTTCAGATCCCATACAGGGGCAGATTTGGGGTCGTCATCTCTCTAGATTTCAAGCTGAGTGTGGAGCAGATCCTGGCTCATTCTTCCTAGCACTACCAATGGAGGTTGGCCACTTGCATTTCTGTATTTCTGGCTAGTTGTCCATCAGTGCCTGGCAAGCACAGAGGAACGCTCCGAGTGGAGTTTCTGAGATTCGGGAGGCTCTGCACAGCCCCTGTGCGCCATGGGCTGGAGGGAACTGGTTCCTGGTGGAGTGGTGCAGTCCCCTGATGTTCTGCTTTTAGGAGGAGGTGCATGTGTACATCCTGGTTTGGAGAATTCAAAGTAAAGTGCTCTATAGTTCCTGCCATGGTACTTTGTAGCACTTATTATGTACTGAGCACTTTTTGTATTTAACTTGTTGAATGACTTCCAAAGTTGTGTGAAGTGGGGACTTTCATTTTCTTAATTTTATAGAAAAAGAAGCCAAGGAGCAAAAATAGCCAAGCAGCTTCCCTAGGTCATGTAGCCTGGATGTGGTGGTACTGGGGTTTGAGGACTTGGCCCAGACAATCGAAAAAGCTTCCAAATTGCGGAAAGAATGGCTATACATTAAGTGTTTTGAAATATAAAAAAATACTTTTTAAGGTTTATTTCCTATGTTTGCATGGATTTGTAAGTAACAATCCCTTTTTACAGTCCACATCATTTGTTTTTTAGTGTAGATTTTATCTTGGAAGGATTTGGAAGTAGCACTGGTTGAAACTACTTTTTCAAAGGGAGTTTAATTTCCTTTGGTCTCTCTGATGGAGTATCTCACTCGTGACTGTCCCATATATGTACACCTGTGACTGTGCTAGGTGGAGAAGAAGTTCAGAGTCTCAGCTAGCGCTCTGCACGTTGGACAGGATCCAAAACAGTCTTATAAGGAGAGTCCCACCTTTGTCTCTGCATAGCTGCTTGCCTCATGGTGTAGCTCGAGCCTGGGTCCCTTCAGGATACTCACTCCCAGCTCTGTGTTAACTGTCAACACAGGATAGCTTCTCTCCTACCACTTGTTAGGAACCAGAATGCTTCCATTGTTATTGTTAGTTTGGCTCAAAGGAGCAATATTTGGAGAAAATTGCTTGGAGAATATATAATCTCTCTGTATTCATTTATTCTAAAATAATTCTCAGATCAAACTTTTCAGTCCTTTGGACCACTGGATGGTTTGCTCAATACCACTTTCACTATGTTGCACTTTGGGGAGTTATGTTTATACCTCCATAAAGGACACCCTAAGAAATCACCTGTGGAAATTACCTCTGAGTCTGGAGTGCACACAGATAGATATCTCAGATCTATTTTCTAGGGGCCCAGGAAAGAGATCTTGACTGGACAGTTTTCTCCATGGAGTCTGTGAAGTTACTCCCTGAGTTTCTTTTCTCCACTTGGTAGCTAGGAGGACAAAATGCATCCCCATCCTATAGCACATCTTTGATCCTCTAGTCTTGACCTTGGCTTTGAAAGTATGGAGAGGATGGTGGGTGAGAGTTTGGTCACTGGAGCCAGACTGCCAGCTGGTTCCATGCCAGCTCCATCACCTACCAGCCTCATGGTCATGGGCAGGTGAGTTAGCCTCACTGTCTCAGCTTACTTGTTTACAAAATAGGAATAACCAGTGCTTGCCTCATTGGGCTGTTCTAGTCTAAGTGAGGGTCTCTGGGAAATGAGGAGCTCATACCCAAAATGTTGGACATGTCCTTTGTTGGCTGCAGTTGATTGTTATTGGTCCATCTTATGTCTCCCTCTGTGTTTTCCTTTCTTCTCTGTGTATCTCCATGTACTTTGAATCATTGCGAGCTTTGCAATGAGCTTTGCGAGTCTGTCCTGCAAGGCAGTAAAGTATGAGTGAATGAGTAACTGAACAAAGGATGTCAATGAACACAACAATGGCTAGTGGGCAGAGCATTTAAGACTCATTTGTTCTTCTCAAAGTCTCTTTTTCTAAGTTTTCTGATTTTTTAAATGAAATCTTGTAACATTAATTTACATTGAATCCTAACAAAATGACCCTTTGCCTTCTTTCCCAGTATTAAGTAGTTTATAAAGATATGGCCTTTGTGTGTGCACACGTGAATGTTGAATCAATCCGTGAATCCCCAGCAATGTCTTCAGTAGTGTTGAAGTAAGTAAGATCAGCTTCACTGCACCATGAAGTTCCGGTTTCCCAAAGTAGTGTAAGGTGTATAAAACTTCAGGCTCGCGTCCTGGAGGCCAGGCACAGCCCCCGGAAGTCAGAGATGGGAAAGGGTGGGAAATGAATTGAAGCTACTACCTGCGGGGTGCTAGGAGACAGCTAAGCACCCACTGGGAAGCAATGGGGACCTGCCTCGCTGGACTCCTTTTGGGATGTACCCACCTCTAGGGCTTGTCTTAGGTTTCACACTTGGTCTTCTTGGTGACAGACCAGAGACTCACAAGCCAAGTGATCCCTCCCATGTGACAGAATGGGTAAAAGAGCGTGACATAGTTGGTGGGGGAAGATGGAGAAGAATAAATGGAATTGGCAGGGTTAGGATAGACCCTAACCTGGAGGAAGGTCAGCATAAAGACACAGAAGGCCCTGGATAGGGAAACTGAGGGCCAGTGGATATTACACCCTCTGGTGAATAGTGGTGAGGCCCTTGTAGCCCCCAGAGTCAGCTGTCCTGAAGGCAGATTACTGCCCAGCATGTCCTGCCTAGTTGGCCATGATCTTTCATGGCAACTGGTCCTCCAGTGCTCACTCAGGAGAATCCAGGCTTCACTGTGTCCAGTGGCTGCTTGTTAAGAGCTCTATCTCTGAGCTAGGGATTTAGCTCAGTGGTTTTGGCACATGCCTGGCAAGTGCAAGGGGCCTAGTTCAATCCTTGTGTGTGTGTGTGTGTGTATGAAGCCAAAAGAATTTCAATGAAAAATTCAATTATTTGCCAGGCATGGTGGTGGACACCTGTCATCCCAGCACTCAGGAGGCTGAGGTAAGAGGATCACTGTGAATTCAAGGCTAGCCTTGGCTACATAGTGACCTTGGGTCTTCCTCAGGCCAACCCCATACAGTTCCCTGCTTGCATTTTTATCTGTGACCTTATTTGATTCCTATCAACCTGTTTGTGATCTGAAGGCAGAAGGAAGCCAGTATCCCAATTTTGCTGATAAAGCCAGTAAGAACTGGCAAGATGCAGAAATCTCTCTTTGGAAATAGCAGGGATTGCTTTTCTTGAGACCTGAATTGTTTTGGGGCCACCTGTCTCTGAGTATCCCCTTGAGCAGGTCTTTCTTCTTGGCACCACCTGAAAACGGGTGAAACAAGAATGACGCACCCCCTTCCAGCTCAGACAATGACTGGAGCTGTGGGTCTGTGTGAGGAGGGTTTTGGGCTTATCTCTGAAACTCGCCCCTTTTGAACATAAATAGTAGCCTACTATATGCATTGTTCTATATTTTGCTTTTTCCTAAGAGTTTCTTGGAAATTGTTCCATATCAAAAGAGTGCTGCTTCATTCTTAACACACATAGTGTATCCCACTGTGTGGGATATCATAGTTTATTTAATAAGTCACCCATCGGTCGTTTCCAATATTTTTCTTCCTCACAAAAGCCTACTTTGGCATCCATTTCCACATTTACTTGCATGCGCATGGGATTATATCTGCAGGATAAATCCCCAAAAGTGGAATGGCTGCTGAGTATATGTGTGTTACAAATTTTTAAAGATAGAACCAAGTTGCTCTCTAAAGAGATTCATGCCCTTATGTTAGAAGAACTATTTCCCAACAGCCTGCCACGAGGTATCACCCTTTTGAATCTGACAGAGAGGAAATGATACATTGTGGATTTCATTTGCTTTTCTCTTACTATGAATGGGGTCTAGCTTCCTTCCTTTGTTTTTTAATGTATACTTTTAATCGTAGAGTCCTTTGAAATGTATGGAAAAGTTGAGGATTGATCGGAAAGTTCCTGTACACCTACCACTGAGTTTCCTGCCATGTTTATGTCTTACCAAACCATAGTTCACTTGTCAAAACTTAGAAACCAATGTTTCTACAATACTAAAAGCTAAACTCTAGGCTTTAGAGCAAACTGTCTATATTTTGGTGAGGGTAAAGGGCATACTGAAAACTGAAGTTGAGTCATATGTGCCAGAGGCCTCTGCTCCCTAAGATCATGGTGCCACACCTTAGAGAGGCCTCTGATTCATGTTGTTCTGAGCAGAACCAGCCACACAGCCCAAGCCACAAAGGCTGGACTCCATGGAGGAATGATTGCTGCTTCTCTTGGTTCCTTTGCTGATGGATGAATACAGCTTTTATTATTAAATCATTAGGCTAGTTTCTATTCAGCAGCATTTTCATGAGGGAACAGTAGGGGCCAAGACATACATGTATGAAACCTTAGCCACATTAAAGATCTCAGTGACATAGTCTACGCAAGGGCACCTCTCCTCTGTATAGTCAGCACATGATACATAGGGCTGACACTGACATCTCTAGCCTCAGTCCCTTCTCGTTCCCAGAGGCAACACCGGTGATTGGTTTGGTGTGTATCCTGTCAGAACATTTTCTGGAAGCATGAATTGCTCAGGGTGTTGACAGGGACTAGGAGTGGCTGGAAAAGATGCGGGCAGGTATGGGATGGTTCCTTTCTTTCTTTCTTTCTTTTTCTCTCTCTCTCTCACTCTCTCTCTCTCTCCCTTCCTTCCTTCCTTCCTTCCTTCCTTCCTTCCTTCCTTCCTTCCTTCCTTCCTTCCTTCCTTCCTTCCTTCCTTCCTTCCATCCTTCCTTCCTTCCTTCCTTTCT
>PVIC010047171.1:0-13970 GCA_004025085.1 Thryonomys swinderianus | reverse complement strand
AATTCCAGATTGGCAATCTTTTCCTTAAAAACATTGTTCCATGTCCTTCTGGCCTCCGTGGTTTCTAAAGAGAAAACTGATATCATTCTATTTTTCTCAATTATTTATGTGCAAGTATTTCAGGTAGGAGCCAAGAAAAAGGAGAAAGTGTCTCAGGTGGGGAAAACAAGAAGCTGGGAGGATAAAATACAGAGTGAGAAAGCCAATTTCAGAATGCATTTTTAGCTATTCTGTCCTGAGGATTTGTGGAAGTCAGGCTTGGCTTTCTGAGGAGCTGTATAGAATGTTAAATTGAGATCTGAGGATAGTTTCTTTTCCACTGATATCTGCCTTCCATTTAGTAAGTTAGCCAATCAGTTCTTAAGCCTTTCATGTGTTCAGATTGATATGTGCATGAGTATCAAGGTGCTGTGCGCTCATGGAGGATGGAAGAGACACCTGCAGCTCCTGTGATCAAGTGCATGAAGCTATTTGCTACAGCAGTAATCAAAGTACACACTCAGAAGATATGTTTGTGGGCATAAAATATCCTCAGTTTACATTTTCTCCTCACCAAAGGGAAACTTTGGCTTGTAACTAAATTATGCTAAGTTTGACACTTGGAATTTTTTTCAAAAATTGTGATATCCTCTTTCAGTATTTATGAAGGACTGATTTGAAAACCCTCTTCCAGCACAGATGTCAAAATCCAAGTATGCACAGTCTCTTAATAAAATGACATACTATTTGCATAAATTTCAGTATATCCTCCTGCCTACTTTAAAAGAGGTCTAAATTATATATAATAATGCAATGTAAGTCCCATATAAATAATGTGTTACACTGTACTATTTAGGGAATAAAAGAAAATTTAAAAGTATCTATACATGTTCATTACAGAAGTGATCATTGCAGGCCGTACTCTGCTTTCAGTGTATGGTTGGTTGAATTGGCAGGTTGAACAGATAGGTTCAGAGAGCTGAATGCACCATGGCATCAACCGCCAGATAATAGCATTATTACTGCTGCAGCCTTTCCAGGTGTTTCTCTATTCTGACCGTGCCCTGCTAGAAGACAGATGAGTTCAAGCGTCATTGGATTCTGACACCATTCCTCTCCTCCAGCCTCTTAGGGTTCATCTCCTTCTTCAGTCAGCCCACTTCTCCTTAATCACAAAGCACAGAACTCATTCCATTTCACATCACACGTTGGTCTCCTCCTTATACAAATTATTTTTGGCAAAAAATTGGAAAATCACTCTTGTATTCATGTAAGTCTTCTATAAGAGTGAGACCAAAGGTCCCTTAAAATGACAGCATATTTGAAAGATTTTTCAGAAATAATTTTTTTTGAGAATGAAAGTTTTAATAAGTTGTAATTTGTAGCGATAATGTTTCCTTTATAAGATATGGATTCATGCTGTAGACATTATACTTGTGATTATTCATTTGTCAAGGATTTGGATTTGCTACGTTCAGAAAGATCCAAATAATCTATTGGCAAATGATTTTCTTCTGAGGCTATTTTTATGATTGGACAACTGGCCAAACTTTATGATAGATGAAATTATTAGATCATATTGAGAGTGAACATTAGAATATACTATTTTTAGAAATTACATCATGACAATGCAACTGTGATTGAGTGGGTCATCATTTGTTTTATTTTTGGGTGGATGTATTCAGGCAAGTAAATATCTTCCAATTTTCCTTTCAGCATCATTAGGATGGCTACACCACCTAATTTGTCAGGAATCGTTCCAATCTATGCCGTTTGTAGTATAATAACTAATAGGTCTTCCTTGCATACTAAAAATGCTCTGAATAAGTCAGTAAATTACATGGTCACCCAAATTGTTGTCTTTGACTATTGAATCCCAATCTCCCTCCAGTGGGAAGTGTGTTTTGTATGCATGTGAAAAGTCTAAAATGATTATAAAACAATGTTTGAATGTAACATGTCTTTGAGAATTTTTCTGAGCTCTACTTGCCAGGATTTTTCTGGCTCTCTGAAAGCTTTTATCAAGCCCGAGTCCAGATGGTCAGTTCTGTGTTTGCCCAGAGACAGAGGAGACAAAGCTTGTTGCTGCACGACTCCCATCTGCTGAAGTCAAACTAGAGCAGGAAGCTTTCCCAAAAGACTGCACAGAGTCTTAACAGTTTTTAAACTCTTGAAAGGTTGAACATGAGCGATGAGAAAATCCTGTTCTATTTAAATCTCATGTTCCCTGATTCACCGTTCTAGTTATGTGTAACAGTCTTTGTAACATGGTAAGGAAGCTTAAAAAGGAAATGATCATTTCAGTGTAGTTTAAAATAGTCTCTCAAAGAAAAATGTGCTGATTTGTATCTAACAAAGAAATTTTGCCTCTTCTGATGTATAATTGAAATTTTCTTGAGATATTAAGGTTTTTTTTTCTCCTAAGGACATTTTCCTGTGAAAAAACTTGTATATGCTGTATAAAGAGAGATAAAATGGGAATTCTGATAAATACGTAATCAGAAAGTGTTTGCAGTGGATGAAATGAGCTCAAGTTGTTTGTTTTGAAATATCTTAAGCCTATTTCCTTTATTAAGAAAATTTAAAATAATATTCTTAAGTAAACACCCTCACAAAGATTTGGAATCCAAGAATCATTAAAATTCAGAAGGTAGGTAAAAGAAGACCATTGTGTGGTCAATGGTTTAAGTGTTTTGTATTTTAGTTAGGGATTGATGGCAAAGAGAATTTTGAAATGTGAGACTTTTGCACAAATATAAAATTCTCAATTCTTTTTTTTTTTTTTTTGAGACAGGGTCTTGCTTTGTAGTTCAGGCTGGCCCTGAGCTCACTGTGTAGCCCAGGCAAGCCTCAAATTCAGCAATCCTGCTGTCTCTGCCTCTCGAGTGCTGGGATGACAGGCGTGAGCCACCACGCCCGGCACTGTGGTATGTGGTATTGATTGCTGGTGGGCGTGAATCACCATGCCCGGCATTGTATGTGGTTCCCGGGGATCAAACTCAGGACCTTGGGCTTGTGAGGCAGACACCGGAACCACTGAGCTAAGTCTCCGGCCCAACATTCTCTATTTTTGAAAATGATCCAAATCCAAGCTACTTAATGAAGGTGTTGCATTTAAATTCACAGTGATAGTTCATTTGAAACCAACTCTGATAGGAAGTGCATTATTTTAATTATATTTAACATAGAGGCAATATGAAGTTTCTGAAATCTCCAGTTATCGTATAGGAAACTATAGCAAATCTTTCTTGTTATAGTACAGACTTCTTTTTAAAAAGGGATTTAGCTCATATTAGAGCACAGGTTATACTGGATGCCTTGGAATTTAACTCAGGGATGTATTAGAAAGGAAGCATAGTAAACCCAAATAGCAGTTTTGCTATATATGACTCCTGAGGTATCTTGAGGACTCAGAGCTGGCAGTTTAGAAGAAATTCCAACTTCTAGTTTCTAGAGTAGTGATTGCATTTTAGACCATGTGCTGCCACAGCGAATATGACTGGAAAGAGTACTTGTTTTATGATAACCAGGGTGCAGTGGGTGAGTTGAGACAGAGAGGGCCCAGCCATCTTCCGAAGCTCCACAACGCATGACCACCTGCTAGGTGTCCCTGCTGTCACAACCCCCCTTGAGCACTGAAACATTTCTTCCCATTCTACTAACTGCACCAGTTCATGGTCATTTTCTAGAGACATTCTTATGCCGATTTTCATTATGGTATAAAATAGAATTCCATTGACTCTCTTCCGAGTCCTAGGGAATGACTGGATTCTCTTATCTGTAACACAAAACAGCATCTGTATACTTTTTGTTTTAAGGATTTTAGAGAAATACTCTAATTTTAAAATTTTCTTGCTGCCTTCCTCTTCCCCTCCATCCCTGTTCTATTTCTACTAGTGAATCTCTGCCTCTCAGATACATATTTGAATCCACGCAGAGGGCTGGTTTTTGCACTGGTTGGGATCCAGCTGTGACACGGAATCCGTGGACTCAAAATACTCAACTTCTGTCCTAAGCTAAACTCATGAACCCGCAAACTGCATTTCTTTAGAATGACAACTAACATCTACTTAGTACTGACTATATGTTAAACATTTTAATAACACGATGTTAATTAGCTCATTTTACTATCATTGCTGTCACTTAAGAATTGATATCATGGGCTGGAGGGTTAGCTCAGTGGTTCCGACGCCTGCCTCGCATGCGCAAGGTCCTGAGTTCATCCCTGGGAACTACGTACAATGCCGGGCATGGAGACTCATGCCCACCAGCAATTAATACCACATACCACAGTGCCGGGTGTGGTGGCTCACGCCTGTCATCCCAGCACTCAGGAGGCAGAGACAGGAGGATTGCAGAGTTTGAGGCTTGCCTGGGCTCCATAGTGAGCTCAGAGCCAGCCTGAACTACAAAGCAAGACTCTGTGAAAAAAAAAAAAGAATTGATATCATTCTGGTTTTGCAAGTAATGGAAGTGAGATAAAGAAAGATTAAGTATTGTCCCAGGTCACACAGGAGAGATTACAATATAACCTTTCAAAGAACCACTCAACTATGCTTTAAATATACTTCAGGCTACCTATGTAACATAAAAATGTCAGGATATCTTTTAAAGTTTCTGATCTCTAACTAGGATTTTTAAAAGACTTGGTTATTAGTTAGTAATCTCCCAGTTATCATCATAGTTGTTAACATTAAAGACATAGCATAGATTTTAGCAACCTAAAACTTGTCTTAAGAAATCATAGAATAATTGGTTTTGAGTTTTGTAACTCTAACCCTGTGTCACAGTCTGACATTTAGAAAGCAGTTGCTTATCTTTATGCGGAATGTTTGTTCAAGTTTGTTATCAAAATATTTCAAACACAGTAAGTTACAAGTAATTCCAAGAATTTTATGTAGCTGTTAAAGAATCTTAACTATGAGTTTATGCATTCATTTGATGCTCACATGGTTTTAAAAATATCTGATTTCTTGCTATAGAAAAGAAGGATAATCTCACTTCATGCCACTATGATTTTTTTTTCCGCTCTGTAAATGTGCTGGATAATTATGTTGCTATTTTACGTTACTATCATAACTTGTGGAATATATTTAAATCCTTAGAGGATAGTTCAATTTTATAATCCTATGTGTTTGAAAGTACCTTTATTTTGCTTTCACATTGGTCAGAGCTTTTGGCAAGGTGTGAACACTCAATTAACACTCAGTTATCCCCGCGCTCTCAAGGCAGCTGCCTACAGAGACTGGGATAACTTTAACAACAGTGGCGTCTTGAATCTGTGGGTGAGTGGATCTCTCTGTATGTACGTTGTTCATCTATTCTCTTTATTATGTTCTAATGTTTCATTCAGCTTTGTACATATAGGCTCTTTACAGTACAGAGCCCCCTTTTTATCTCTGGTAATATTTTTGTCTTAGTTATCACAGTACATTGTTCTTATCAAGAGATTAGCATGCCTCAGTATTTTGTTTTTATATTGCTTCTCTAAAATACCCACCTTCATTCTTTATATCACAAGCAATTTTCTCAACTCTATATTTTAACCCTTCTCCTCAGCCAATTTTATTTTTGGTTCCTCTGGTCATGTTTTTAGTTCACAAAGGGATGTTAATTTCTTCTGTAAATTGAGATTGTTTTGGCTTGTGTTTAGTATTATCTCCACTAAAATTTACAACAAATAAACCAGTTTGTGTTTTACATCTGTGCGCACAAGTTAAATTTAGGGAGATGGATGCAGGGATTAGGCCTCTGAAAACTGGTTCTGGCTTGTGGTTTTTTGACACAGTTTCATTTTTAGGCCTGGTGCCTGAAGGTGACCCCGTGAGTCTCAGGTGTGGGCACTGCATTCAGACTAGAGCACACACTGAAAGACAAGAAATCTTACTTCATTTCTCATTCAAGAACCTCTCAGGAGATTCTATTCACTATACAACATTCTCAGTTGTATTGCTTATCACTGGCCAGAATTTACTTAGGTAATGTCCCTACTAATTTTAAGCAGTGCTTGGGAATGTAGCATTTTAGATGAGGAGTAGTGTGCCCAGCTAAGAATCAGATTTGTGCTATTAAGGAGTGAAACATAAAACACTAAACCCAGATAATTATCTATTGCATTCGCTGTTTACCACACTTTCCCTGCTCTGCTTTCACAGCATGCTCCAGATCCAATTTTCTATTAACTTTTTAAAAATACTGGTAAGAGCATTTTAAATATTTCATATCTTTCAGTAATCTTTGTTTTGTCTTTGTGGACAGATGAGACTATTTACTTTAATTAGTCTTTGTTTTATAGTTAAAATTTCTTCTAATTACTGTGGAGAACATTTTATTTTTTCCTCTAATATTTACGAATGATGAACTTGTTTGAATATTCTAAGGATCTGGTTTGTTTTTCTTAGTTAGTTGGTAAGTGGATTTGTTTCCCAATAGACCCTGGCAGGGGTCAGGAATTCTAAAAAGAACTCGTGCATTGAGTTGTGTCTGTGCATTTTGAGGTAAGTGAGTAGATGGTTCCATCCAGCACAAAGCTCCTCAATGCTGGAATGTGTGGGGCCTCAGTCTACATACAGAGCTCTGAGTTCTGGTTTGCTTCCAGCATTTTACAGAAAGCATAACTATTTTTTTTTTCTAATTCATTTTTAGTAGTCAGGCTAATTAATTGGGAGAGATATTTCAAGAAAACAGCCCCAGCATTTTTTGCTTTTTGAGACAGCTTCTCACATTGTAGTTCAGGCTGGCCCTGAGCTCACCATGCAAGCCTCAAACTTAGCAATCCTCCTGCCTCTGCCTCCTGAGTGCTGGGATGACAGGTGTGAGCCACTATGCCTGGAACTCCCTGTATTTTTTTTTTTATTTACTAAGTGTTTTACTACTGTGTGCTATCCTCTCAAATGTGTAGTATTGATTTTTAAAAATCATCTTAGCTCAAGAGAGGGGGCAACTTCAGAGCCATTAACTGGAATTCTCTGAAGAGCTCTTCATCTCAGTAGGAAGGGATTCTAGGTAAAGGTTGTATGAGCTTATTTTGGTTATAACTGTGGATACTGGGATAATGTCCACTAGTGGGGACGACTGACCCCGGGGTACACTGTTCTTTGGATGTACATGAGGACTCCATTCATTTTCTCTGTATTAAAACTTTGGGCCACTGGCTGTCAATATCAACTCAGACCCTATGCCCAGGAATACTCCAAAAGCCTAAGTATTTCTCTTTTTCTGATCTACTGGTACCGAATAAAATGCTGCAGGAAATTTCACTTTGGATATTAGAATAAAGGTTTTACTATTGAATGTACTTGCTTTGGCATTTCAGGCTCCTTCAAGAATGGAATCAAATTATTCTTTCACCTGCAAGGATTCCGCTGTGGACGAAGGCTAGCTTGGGAAACGGAGAGAGGACCTGACCATTACTATGGTGCCTGCGCACACCCTTCTGCTCATCTCTTCTTGTCTCTTGATGCTTTAAATTGAACAGTACTTATTGTTTTCCATCTCTCGTCTGTGTTCTGTTAAGTCTCTCCACATTGCCCTGAGCATTGCCCGCTACTCAAGTTTTTCTGCTTCCCTGATATTTGCATCCATCTTGTGAAGAGTTGGCCCATTATTTTAGCATTTTACTATCTCCATTGTCATTTAGAACCCAATTCTGTGGTAGCATGTCCTCTTATCAATGTTAGAGGGTCAGAAAGTGGACGTATCAGAGCTGAGCAATGCTGATAGCCTTTTCACTAAGGCACTCCATTTTTTTTTTTGCAAATCAGAGTTCTGTTGGGAATCATAGATGCGCCGTGAGTTCTCTATCTGTGTGTAGTACTCACTTATCATTATATCGTCTTGAGCCTTTTGATTCCTTTCAACCCTATCTTCCATGTCAACTTTGGCATTTTTATTTGACTTACTGGGAACAGTGACTTTTTTCAAGTTCTCAAGATCCATCCTAAGTTTGTTAGCCTTTTCTCCTGAAACTGTCAGGGAGTTGAATCTTATGTCAAGGTAATGTCTGCCATATTAACAAACTCTCATTGACCCAACCTTATGTTCAGCATCGTCTCTCCTTATTCCTTCACTCCCTGGGATCTTGTTCACCGTAGATTAGCCCAGCTCTGGAAGTCCTGTTGCATAGTTGAGCTCTGGCAATCATTTATGCACTTTTTATGAACCTGCTTGTCAAGAAAAGAGGTAGGGTGAACCAGAGACAGTAAATTTTTCCTCATAAGGCATCTGCTTCATCTCTAGCTGCTGAATGATCTTCAAGCAAAGTGTGGCTCCTGTTCTCTTCTGAGCAGTAGATTGTTCTGCCAGCTGAGCAGAATTAATGGCACTTGACATTCAAGAACTTTGACCATATCAACCAGATGTTTACATTCCAAGTCTCAGGGGCCCTTTCCTTCAGAAGGAAGGCTACAACTCTTGTATAGGAGACGCACTGAAGCAGCATCCGGTAACTCCTTGGATGGATTGTGACATTCTATGCTCATCTCTGGTGACACCTGAAAGTATAGCACTGACTTAGCAAAAAAATGGTAGTGACTCAACTATTTATAGTTGAGTCTTTAAAGTTCAAATCTCCAGAACAGGAGGCAGGCTGGTTTGTTTATTAGTGATTTATACCCAGTGTAACTGCTTATCCATTCTGATGTGACTAAGACTATGGGAGCTCGAGGACCCTTCTGGAGGGGAGGGTCTCTCTTTGTAGTTCAGGCTGGCCCTAAGGTCATTGTGTAGCCCAAGCAAGCCTCAAATTCAGCAGTCTTCCTGCCTCTGCCTCCTGAGTGCTGGGATGACAGGCATGAGCCACCACGCCCTGCACTGTGGTAGGTGGTACTGATTGCTGGTGAGTGAGAGTCATGATGCCAGACATCATTGTAGGTGGTTGCTGGGGATCGAACCAGAGACCTTGCACTTGCTAGGCAGGTGCCAGAACCGCTGAGCTAAATCTCTAGGCCCCCTCCCAGAAACTTTTTTTTTTTTGCTTTTTGAGACAGGTTCTCGCTTTGTAGTTCAGGCTGGCCCTGAGCTCACTATGGTGCCCAGGCAAGCCGCCGCAAACTCAGCAATTCTCCTGTCTCTGCCTCCCGAGTGCTGGGATTACAGGCGTGAGCCACCACGCCCGGCATTGTGGTATGCGGTGTTGATTGTTGGTGGGCGTGTTTCCACACCCAGCATTATATGTGGTTACCGGGGATCGAACTCAGGACCTTGCGCTTGCGAGGCAGGCGCCGGAACCCCTGAGCCAACCCTCCGGCCCACCTCCCAGAAACTTTTAAGATGAACTCCCCAAACCAAGCTTAATTGCTCAAGTCTTGGAAGTCCAACCCAGACAAAGAATGCCTTTGTGTGAATATAAAAAACTATATAACTAGCCATCCATGAAAGTTCCTCAAATCATGATGCTTGTTTTACATTCCTTTCTCTTACCTTACTTAACTGTAAACATTTGTAATATTGATGTTTTAAACGCATGACTTTTATTTATTTATTTATTTTTAAAAATTACGGATCCAATTCAGACCTTGAGTTTGTGAGGCAGGGGCTGAAACCACTGAGCTAAATCCCCAGCCTTTACTTTTTGGAGAAACTGGAGGAAGGGATCAACAATAAAAAGATGGTTAGGAGATCTACCAAATCAATCTTTTAAGGGTCACATGGTTGGTTAAAGGTTGTTAAAAACATCTGGTTCACCTTGGGGGGAGCTACCCGGTGTCACCTATAGATGGTGTGAGATCCTGCCTATAAGAACAAGTTGTAACCCCAGGTTTATTAGGAGGTTTACAATGTGGAACCTTCTTGACAAATTTATTCTGAATGATAGGGCAGTCCCCTGTGGCCCAACAGTTACAACCTGGCGAGTATATTGTATGGAAATAATTAAACTGATAAAATATGCGATTCACAATCATAGACAAAACACTGGAAGTAACAATTCTCATTGTAGATGTGAAATGTACTGTAGAACAGAAAATGTGTATCATTATTTGTTAAAAAAGAAATTCCAGAAATATTTATTCACACACTTTCCAACTGTTAACATTTACTTTTTTAGTTTTCTTAGCTCTTCTTAACCACTGTCAGTATAAATGTGTTACTGTTGTCATCATACTCACTGACATTTTGCTTAGCTTTTACTAAAAGATTTTTTGTCAGTCTTAGATAACACCACAGATAATTCTAGTATATAAAAAAATGCCTGATAAAAGGCCCAGTTATTTGAAGTCATTGTTCAAGAAAGCAAATCATGTTAATGCAACTAATTTAAAACATGTGCATATAAGCATCCATTGCCAATGGCAAGGAGCTGGGAAAAGACAGATACATTTTATTTTCAAGCTATAATGATTATTCTATAGGTCATCTGCAATGGTGGAAACAATGAAAATCTTCATTTAGAACATTTCATACAAACACATTCAAAATTCTTTTCCTTTCAAAAGCCAAGTAACTGCTGGTTTTCATGTATCCTCCTAATGAGTAACTGTTATAGGGAAATGATCTATTTCTTTTTAAATGAAAAATAGCAGAAAATACATGCTTTTGACAAAATAAGTTGCCGTTTACTGTTAAAATTTTGAATAATTATCTGAGACTAAATGTCCTCTTCTATTTTACACCATTGCACATAACATTATATGTCTATATCTCTGTCTAGATAATACTTCCTTATATTAGATCCTTCATGTAATGCAATAAATTCATAAAAATAAGGTGGAAAAATGTTAGTGTCCCTTCCAGTTCCTTCTCAAATTACAGAGATTTGCTTTTTCCATTATTTCCATTCTTTTATTAAAACTTCAATTATAGCTAAAGAAAATTATGTGAGTAACTGAAGTTAGTTCCCTTATTTTTTCTGGATTCACAGACAGTATATGGATTCTGGCTTATGTAAGGAAAATAGCAGGTGTGTGCTAGTGTTATTTTCAGTGCTGCTTTTGTAATACTTAAGTGTTCCACTGGTCACCAGCCAAACACTGAAGGTTTCAGCAGGATTAAATCAAGGTACTTATTCCCGGGATTCTCCCTGCCATGTAATACTGTCTTTTAAATATATAAATCTGTAGTTTCTAGTTGTTAAATTCTTTCCATCGTGTAGGATCTTGTTTATATTTCATCTTAATTGTGTTGATCTGATTTTGAAAATCACATGAGCTCTTGCTTTAATATAGTTATTAGATGCAACAAGCATAAAACATTCCAGTTCTGTCATTTATCAAAATATGGCACAGTGCCTGTATGAAATTAGGCATTGAATAAATATTTGTTAAATGAATAAATGAAAATATCCTGTGACAACAATCTCTAAAGTGTTTTTCAGGAATTTTTGCCCATCTTTTATTTTCTGTAAAGATGGGGGATACTTTTTCAATTAATTGTGTTTTGACTGCCAGTATTTACCTAATATTTATGTATAAGAATTCTAGGAAAGTATTATTTTTAAATTTTGTGTTACCATAGACAATGAGATATTTTATTCCTTTTAAGCTTTAAGAAATATATTCATATTTTCTAGCATGTAATAATTCTTTTGAGATATATATTCTGGGCTGTGTTCTATGCTAAGCATGGCGTCAATAGTTATAAATAAGGCAGCTATAGATCTTGATGTCAGAAAGCTATCCATTATTCAATGAAACATTCTCACAAGTCCAGAAGATGAAATATTATAAATACAGTCTGACATTAAAGGAATGTAGGTGTTTTAAAAACAGATAGCAGCGTGTCCTAATCTAAGGTACGAGTTGAGGAAGAGTCTTGTATGTGATGGTTAGATTGGGACTGGAGAAGAAGTAGAGTTGATAAAATGGAGCAGAAAAGGACAATAATACATTTCCAGAGCGCATGGAGCACCGGTAATGAGTTAAATTGTTATTCTATGCCACAGAGGTAAAGCGCTCACTCATAAACTCATATACTAGAAACAGTGAGGAAAAGAAATGAGAAAAAAGACCTATTGATGGAATTAAAATATTTTTGGTAGTGTTTTTAATTAGAAGGGAAGGAGAGGGCAATACACTTGATGAAATACAGTTTTGAGAGTGGAATTAATTTTAGGGGACCAGGCTTTGATACAGGGGTGATACAAAGCTACTAAAGAATTCTGCCATGGGTTGATGAAGTTTGAGAGTATTCAGAATGGCTTATGGACAACAAGACTGAAGACAGAGAGACCCTTTTGAAGGCTGGAGGAGACATTGGTGTGCAGAATGATGACTGTAGGATGTTTAAAGTAGAATGACTGAACACAGAAGCAACTGGATTTGATGAATGCTCTTGGGTATCAACAAGAGGGAGATAGAAAGAATAATGCTATAGCTGTGTCTTGGAAAACTTGGTTAGTAATATTAGCATTACACTGAGGTAAGGAACAGTGAGGGTAAAATAGATTTCAGGTGGTGGGTTTATTTTGTGAGATGCTAAAAATACTTTGAGAATTTTGTTTTTGATTGATGAGAAATCAAAATGACAGTTATGGAAGAGATATCAAAGTATTTGTACATTTAAAATTTTGATTTGTTTGAATGGTGATGGGGAAAACTACTACAGTGTAGTGAAGTTAAGTGGTCTGAGGAAAGGAGTCTAACTCCTACCTGAGGTGGAAGAATTGGTTTCTCTTATTCTAACAGGAAGATTCAAGAAACCCCCTCTGGAGGGTTAATTATATGAATTTCAGGCAAGATTACACACACACACACACACAAAATACATTTAACATTATAATATTCCTAATATATTTCCCTTTTATTACTATGTAGTAACTTTCTCTGCTTCATGACAGTTTTTGATTTAAAGTCTGTTTTGTCTTACGTTTTGTTACCTCTGCCCTCTTTCAGGCTCCATTTCAGGGCATACCTTTTTCTGTCCTTTCACTTTCCCCCCATGTATGGCTTAAAGATGAAATCAATTTCTTATAGATGGCATACAGTTGGGTATTATATTTTTATCCATTTGCCACTGTAGATTTCTGAATGGAAAATGCAATCTGCTTACATTTTATATCATTATTGTTAAAGAAGAACTTATTTTATTTTTTTGTTTGGAGACAGGGTCTCACTTTGTAGTTCAGGCTGGCTCTGAGCTCACAATGTAGCCCAGGCAAGCCTCGAACTCAGCAATCCTCCTGTTTCTGCCTCCCGAGTGCTGGGATGACAGGCGTGAGCCACCACTCCCAGCATTGTGGTATGTGGTATTGATTGCTGGTGGGCGTGAGTCTCCACACCCAGCATTGTACGTGGTTACCAGGGATAGAATTCAGGACCTTGCGCTTGTGAGGCAGGCGCTGGAACCACTGAGCTAACCCTCCGGCCCAAGAATAACTTATTTTTTGATAATTGCTTTCTGCTTGTCTGTAGATTGTTTTTCCTTGTGTGGTTTCAAGATTAGCCTGTCACTTGTGACAGTTTATCTGCATATGGGTTAACATGTTTCTTTGTAACTTCCACATCCAAGACACAGCCAATGTAACTTGCAAACTTGCCTAATTGATTCTGTGCTGTGATGTCTGAGTAACATTAAACATTTTCTCAGCTCTTATCACCTAGAATAAGAAAACTAAATATTATAGGACTTTTTGTGTAAACTACTAAGTTGTTTGAAAAGTAACTCTAGGAGTGACATTAGCAGCAGATAAGAACATGAAAACTCAGGCTTAGATCCCCCTGCCATTAGACAGCTATTCATGAATGAAAATAGCTGGAGTCTGGTCAGGAAGCTGCAGTGTGCAGTGGAGTGGAAAGCCAGAGGAAAACCACACAGAAAAGCCGGGAGGAGTGCTCTCATTTTTTTTGAATGTTATTAAATTTTTAAAAATTGAATTCTTTATTGGTACAATTTATATACATCTCAAAATCACATATAACATTGGGAAATTTGTACCAGTATATGCCACAAGTTAATTCTCATTTTTACCCATATCCCTACCCACTCCCCCCTCCTCCCCCCTTTATACATGCTCTTTTATTTTCTTTCTGTATCATATTTATTCCTTCCCCTCATCA